>CAJQUW010013889.1:0-216987 GCA_907163375.1 Prostheceraeus crozeri | reverse complement strand
TCGACCTCTGCAAGTCTTTGATGACCTGATATGCAGTCATCAAATTCTGCTGTGCCTCTTGCAATATTTAACGACAGGGCTGATTTAAGGTAAATAAATCTTGAATAGATTTCAACTGTTTTGTTAATGTTATCCTTTACAAAATTTGCATTCACAATCACATTCTGCGATCTAAACCCTCCAATGTCTAACTCAGAGTTCATAGCAAGCTAAATGCACACAACTACACTTATCCGAATACGAGATCATCAGATGAAAAAATGATTGCTTCAATCGGCTACGAATTTCCCCAAGTGCAGCTCACATTGTTTCTCTCACTCATACAGCGCTCAAGCTAAGAAATTCTTGGAGATGATGTCATCCAATGAGAACTCAGGAATGAGATGTCTAGCTGCGGTGTGTGAGATGGCAGAAAGATCGCAGCAAGCCTTCAAAATGCATCTTAATCAAAGAGAGATTACACAATTTCACAATACCAAAAGAGGAGTATAACTATAATCACTTGAGACATAATTGAATAATTGTTTTCTTGATAACTGAAATTTTGCACGTGTTGCGATTGAAACACTGAACACTGAAATTAGATTCATCAGTAAAGTGCAAGATGCGTACGAGAGAATAAAGAAACTGAAGTGGTGTTGGGCAGTCCATGCCAGCCGCTACAGAGACAATCGTTGGTCCAAATGTTTGACTTAATGGACCACTCGCGGACGCAGACGTGCTGTTGGATGTCCAAGACGGAGATAGGGTGGGACATCGACAGGCGGCGTGAACTGGGGTGCTGCCGTGCAGAAACGACGGCTGTGGAAGTCATGGGGTAAGGACTTTTCCCGAACTGAAGGCACACATGCAGGCTGCCGGTAAGTAAGTATATTATGAAATGAAAATCGCAAAGAAATTTATATAACAAAATAGCTATATGTAGCTACACCGCTAGTACGAAAATAGGTATCTAATAAGTATGCAGTTTACATGGCTGTTGAAAGATGCACCGCCATCTTGGCTCTCCTAAAAAAGCAGTTTGTAGAAAAAGTCCTTCGAATTTTACCGCTGACTGGAAGTTTAAACTCCATCAATAGGGCAATTTTTTTATGACCTAAAACTCGAATAAATATGACTTAAAAAAGCTTGGAATATAACCAAATATAACCTAAAAAATCTCAAAATATGACCTAAATATGACCTAAAAATCTTAGACTGTAATTTCATATGATTTAAAAACTTAAATTTATCGACAATTAAGCTAAGTTTTTATTTTCAGGCAAAAAGTGAAAAAGTTCAATTTACAATCATTTATATTTCAAAAACAATTTACGACAAAAGCAAATTTTCTTCTACAACTGTTTAAAGCTTATTGTACAAAACGGTAATGTAGTTTACTACATTTGATGGTAAAAATGGTCTATCTTGGCGAAGCATCTTATTTAACATGGAGAAAGAACGCTCTACCGAAGCACTGGTTGGTTGGCAGCGATGCAACTCAGCGTAAAGTGCTGGTGGAAGTTCTTGTTTCTCCATTTTGATGATGGCATCCAAGTCCACGTTCTTTTCTAGTCTTCTTTTCACGTAGCCACTGATTTGTGCGCTATCTTCTTGTAAGTTGATGTTATGTAGCTCGGCATGCGCTTCTGAGATTGTGAACGTTGAGGCTTCAAACTTCTGAATTAATTTGGGTAGATTCTCGTAATCGCGCTTTATCTTCATCAGGGATTCGGCGACGCCTGCGCAGTTGACAGCAGCTTTTGCGTTTTCTACGATTTTCCCGTCGTCTTCATAGCTGTTAACGATGTCGCGAACTTTTGAGAAGTTGTCGGAGTAATAGAAAGCGGCATTCAGCCAAGTGCCCCACCGCGTCACCACAGGCTCCGGCGGACTTCCGATCTTATCGAATAAGCTCCTGCGTTCCTTGTTCTTCACTGTGGTGGCTTTAACTCGCGCGATAACTTCATCGACATCTTTGAAATGTGCTCGAACGCGCTCAGCGCAGTTTATGAAGTAAATGTGACGTGCAAGTAACATGGAATAGGTTGGGAAACATCACTTTCAGAGCTGTGGTGGAGGCTGTCATGTAGCTGGCTGCGTCGCTTAGGAGTAAAACGAATTTCTCCCGCGGCACCTCTAACTTCCTCACCACGTCGTCCACTTTACCGGTGATTACAGTTTGATTAACAGTGGTGACCACGCTGCTTTCCACGAGGAACGTCTTCTCAGGCGAGGCTGTGTCTCCAACGAGAATGTTGACGTACTTGCATTTAGCGATTTCACTCTCGTCGATCACCATAAAGACGTTTTTATCCTGCAGCACAGTCTTGATCTTCTGAAGCTGTTGCTTTGCTAAGGTGTCCACATGAGCGCGACAGGTTGTCTCCGATGGAACTGGTTGCTGCAAGTCGTTGAAGAGGGCCCGAATCTTGGGGTGTTGCAGTTTGTGGAGCGGGATGTCTGCTGACAGGAAAGCGTCCACTAACTTCTCTGTGAAGTCGCGCTTCACTATAGGCAGAAACGTCTGTTTGGCTTTCGGCTTTCCTTCCTCCACTTCAGCTTGGTGTTTTCATACCAGAAGCATACCAGAGGCATACGAGTGAGGATGACTTTGCATCGGGTCTCTATAAAACATACCAACAACTCGTATTTCATAGTAAAACAGTCAATCACAGATAGAATAGTTCGTATCGCTACATACCAATCACATACGAAAGTAAGTGAAATTTCGTATGAAAAACATACCAGATCTGTATAAACATATAAACATATTGTGCATAATAAAGTGTGTATATGCTTGTGTGTGATTTTCGTATCCAGCGATTTACAGTGTATATAGATCAAATCTCAACATGAAAATAAATAGTCAGTGCAGTAGCCTATACAAAAATAAGTCATTAATAAAATATTGACAATTTTGATTGTTTTTCAAGAAGCTATGGTCGAAATTTGCTACGCTGACTGGGTTTTCTTGCTTTGGGGGTTTTGCTCTGACTCAATGGAGGAGACGAAATGATGTTCACGCCCTGAAGAATCTCTGCCTCAATATTAAGTCAATCGAATGCCTGGCTCAAAACTTGTAGGAAATAAGAGCGGAAGTCTACTTGAGGAAATTCCGCTTGTATAGATTCGTTTTAGCTTTTATGGAGGATTTTGGTCAAAAGGAAATTGGCGATATGATGCATGAAACAATCATTCTTCATTGACTAGATATACTGTTGAGTCTGCTTCCTCGTATCAGAGCGAACTTTTAGTAAGAGTTCCTATTTTAGGGGATTCTTATTTCAAATATCATACATCACTACGTGACATGCCACGCGTAATTACGGAACACCCCAAACATCCGTGATAAAGGACATTCTATTCTTCTACCCGCGTACATACGAGCTGCACTAAGAGTCAGAAATCACTTGATCTGATGCTGTTAAAATATGGGGAATGTTTATGAATACGCGCGGGCGAGCGTTTATAGTTTGCACGTCGTCTACGGTTGTCTCCATTGCCGCTTGAACCACTAAGATGAACCGCTAAGCATGTTCTGTCTTCCCTGTGCATGAAATAGAGGTCCTATCACATTGTTTAGCCTCTGATGCATGCAGACACATGAGACGCAAAGTCTTTATAACAGACTGCCAACTATACTAACTTATATTACAGATGTTCCAGCAATGTCTCGCATAGCCACGGATGTTTGGGCTCATGTGTAATTACACGTGCTTCACGCGTGAATTACGCGTAATTGAGCGTGGAATGTCACCTAGTAATGTGTGTCATGTCACTATTTGAATATCTCCATGCTTTGTTAACCCCGACCGCGCACCATATATTACCATAAAATAGTCCATGATTTACAAATTCATTGAAAGTAACAAAGTATCAAAACTGATTGATCCCAAACATGTCAATGCCCCGAGCAAGCTTGAAGACAGCCAAATACAAACCAACATATGATAGATTCAAATGCTTACATTTTGTATTTTAGATAGAGTGCTGCCTGAAGATGTGGAGCTATTCAATGATTTTGTGCCTGCAAGGGAAGCCACAATCTTTAGTAGATTGCGAAAAGACGAAAATACGAAGCTTCACAGACGGGATTTCGAGAGAAGCTTGAGTGATGTTGTAAGTATGACAAAATCGTTGAAAATAGACACACAGATCAATCTCAAAATTCATTCGTCAATATTCATTGAACCACACTATAAATTGTACACATCGATCCTCCTTTTGTGACGTCATAAATCCTTCTGCTGTGACGTCTTCAATTCTCCCTTTGTGACGCCACCAATCCTCCCTTTGTGACGTCAACAATCCTCCCTTGTAGCGTCATCAAATTCAATTGTTACTAGCGCACATTTTTGTGAAATTTTTCCGGGAAATTTAACGGGCTTTGACGTTGTAGTTTACAGTTTAGATTGCAGCTGGTGTATACCTCTGATTTACGTGCGAGTTTGTTTAGCCGCATTAATAACGGGATGCTGATTCGTTCGCCTTTTTTGTCGCTGTTTTATTGCATTCGTCATTACCCTTTACAGGTGAAGGTCGAAACCAACTTCATTTAGCCAAGGTTAGCCAATTGACCAACCTTCAATTTTTCAGCTTAAATTATTGTAATAAAAGACTTGTATGTAATGTTCCATATTGTCTTCTCCCACATCTTAGAATCACAATGCACCGATTTACTGAATATCAGTACTCTCACAATGAACTAAGATTATGTTTTTCGCATACATTCAACGCGAATGGCAAGAAATGATTATCAAAGATAGACTGATTGGTGTTTATGCATTTGGCCACCCAAACATCGATCGTTGAAGGCACTGGACGCCGAAAGCTTCTCTTTCTGATAAGTTTGACCTTTTCACGTTATTATTATCAAATTGAAGAAAAATGGGAGGTCTAGCCCTTGATTAGTGTTCATTTTGCACTACATAAAAAGTACAGATACAGTAGGGGAGGAGTAGGTTAGTTGATACATTTTTTAGTTTTTCGTGTTTTTTAAGAAATTTGAGCAGTTATGTAAATTCCGGAAATATATTCAAATTCTTTAGCGTATAAGAAAACTAGAAAACATAGATATGTCTAGCTTACGGTTTGTAAAAGAACAGTTATATATGTTTCAAAAAGTCCATCAAAACGTATCAACTAACCCTGTAGGGCAGGTTTGTTGATACACTCTATAACGTTAGTTGATAAAAATTTTGCCAAATTAATATACCATACTCTATTGTTCCATATTATGCCTACATAAATACGAAATAGTATAGCACCAATTTAATAATCTACTATAGAGTTCATAGACCAAACGTTAGATTTTGTCAATCATTTCAGCAGCATTTTGATGCTGTGGATTAAATGCCATTGGCCCATTGTTATGATGCCTATCATTTAAGGATCACGATGAAAATAGTAGAGTAGGTTAGTAGCTCTATCTTGAATGACAATATGAAGCATGACGATGAGCTTGAGCTTGCGCATTGTTCATTGTGGCACATTTTGCTGATGACTAATATTTATGATTATTGATTTCTTTCCTGTGTCAGTTAGGCCTACATGTACATGCACATGTCTTCCGTATCTGTTTTTGGAGAGGCCAGCTATACCTCTCATGGAAGAAGATGTCTCATCAAGCACACTTGAATTCAAGTCTTTATTGATTCTCTATCATCACATTATTTAAAAAATGTTAACAAATTCGTCGGCAGAACTTTGATGAGTTTTATACGCTGAATGCTGTGTAGGCCTATCAGACCTATCACTACTCTGCCTTATAAAGCAATAATGCTAAACGATCCATGAGACATATGCTTTTAAGACACTAACCAAAACCTAGTATCAAACCAAAAGCAATCGAAAACTTCTCCTGAACCAACCCTAAATAAATTCTATTAAAACTGATAACCCAAACCTCTACTAATAGTAATTATATTGTGATTTATCACACATAGTGCATCTTACAAAAACCAGATACAAATACCTTGAGCAAAAGAAATCAAATTTTTGAGATTTTTTGAGTGGACAAAAAAGGGAGTACTTTTAATGGATTTTACCATATAGGCATATGATAGGTCGAAGTCGTTAAATTGATCAATTCCATGAACTTCAACTAGCATGTAAAATGTCCATTAAGTGTCGCCTAAACCTGTTTATCTAGGTATTGAGGTATAGTCTATCTCGGTTAATGCAACTACCTCCGGAAATGGAGCTTCACTCGAAGTTGCTGCAAAATGAGGTCAGTTGATACGCGTCTCAACTGACCTGCACCCCGCTGTATCAACTATCCAAGCATGCTATCATTACACAGATCCTCTGCTCACGAATATTTTGTTATCTAGTTGCTACACTGTGTGTACTTTTAAATAATGACTAAGTACTAACTGTTATTTGAAATATTAGAGGCATCCATATTTACTCGCTATGTAGTCTACAGCACGAAGTTAGAGTGCTCGCCTAATTTTCACTATCAACGGCGATAAAGTGATTGTTGATTCTTCCACCGCGTGGTTAGTTCATACGACGTTGTCACCAACATCAAAGAACCAATAATAAACGTCTAAAAAGGCATCCTACGTCATGACCTCGGAATCGCTATCACGAGAGAGAAAAGTCGACTGTATCAACTAAGCTTGCGTATCAACTAACATACTCCTCCCCTATGGCTCTGACAGAGGGGTTAATGCCGAATATGCCGAAAAATAAGTACACTGGTGTGAGAAAAAAGTTCACCTACAGCACTTTGCCGGAGAATTTAGTGATGACTGTGCAATAATGTGAGTGTATGGTGTCAAGAGTATGTGACGACACACTCAGCCGTGTGGACTGTGCATGAAATTGAAGTAACACATTCGACTGTTTTCTTCGATAGCTCAACGCCACTAATTTATTGTTCGATAGTGCACATAGTTTTGTGAGATACGTGCGTTAAGCCTAGGAGAAATTTTGTTTTAAAAAATATATCATCGGTGAAACGAAATTTTATGAACCATCATAGGCAAGAAATGACCAGATTGTTTATTAATGATCCATATTCAAAAAATTCCGCCATTTTTCAAAAATTCAAGTGCCTGACATATTGTTTGGGATTTAATGCTGACTGCAATGCATGTTAAAGTGACTTCTGAGCATGTGAGAGTAGATCAGCTATTTTGAAAACTCAGGTTTGATTATACTGTCAGAAATTAGTGTCTATAAGTAGTGTAGAGTGGCTAATGTGTTACTTTATGAATTCGGAAATTAATGCCAGTTAGAATTATATTTCAATAGAAATGTTTGATTGTTTGGAATAAAGCTATCCTCATAAAAGAAAATAGAATAATGCTCACTTGTCTAAAATAGATGCATATACATACAAGATATGATGAAAACAGTATGCATTGCAAGCATATAATCTCAAATAAAATTAATTTTGAGTTGATGCTAAAAACAGCTTTCGTCTCTCCTTGAAATTTATTGACCAGATTAAAAAAGTTAATTAAAAGATATGTACAACCCCTACGCGTTTCGAGCGTTCGCTCTTCCTCAGGGGGTAATTCGCTAAAACCAACATTTTTAATCTGGTCAATAAATTTCAAGGAGAGACGAAAGCTGTTTTTAGCATCAACTCAAGTATGAAGAACCTCCTGTTGGCGGCCATCCTGTATAAAATTAATTTTTATTAAATAGGCTTGGAATTATAGACACAAAGAGATCGAGATAATCGATCCCAATACTGAGGACAAGTTTCATCAGTGTTGAAAATTTCTCAGATTTCTTTAAAGCTGTGTGTCTGCTGTTTCTCTGCATCTCGGTCGATTATCAAACAGTTGAAGGCCAGAGCATGAGGTGCTGAAAGACCGAAACCTTGATGCCTTCAGCTCCACCAGACTTCGAGCAGTGACATCTGCGACGATCTCGTCGACATTTTGTGCCTCTGACTGAAAGAGGGTTAATGTTTCATCACCGCGTTTGGGCATTGGAAGCGGATTCCTGCCTCAATCACCAAAGTTAAACTCTTTCCATCTCAGCTAAACGTCCTGCGCGTCTGCTCATGGCTGTAACTTGTGCCATTTATCAACTGAACATCTTTGACATTAGAAATTTCAATGCTCTTCTTTAATATAAATAATTTGAAATTGTAGAGTACGAAAGCTGGCTGATTTTGACTACGAAACCAATGTACAGAAAGAATATCACGAAAAATACAGAAAAAAGCACGAACAAAAACGCTTTCGTACATTATGTTATTCTCGTTTTGTACATCGATTTCGTAATTAGCTTTGGTATTGCACAGTTTACAGTGTGCTCTTGCATTTCCCATGTTAAAGTTTGATATTGCTTTCAGGAGTATCCCAATTGCAGATATTTTATTCGAGTTATCTTGGTTGCACTTCTATGGGCTTTAGTCTATGGATGTCTGAACTCAGCCGTTCTTGTCTCAATTTGCATCATATTGTGTAAGTAAACTTTTAGCTCATGCCTTCTTATAAGCCTCAACTGCACTGTAAACCGTAGACCAACAATTATCCTACAAAATTACTGACAAAATCAACCGACGATTGTCACCTCCAATATCCTGCGATATCCAAAGAATTTTGTAGATTCTCCACCGACAATGAAACAAATTCTTTGTATGCAAATTAACTAAACAAAAAATGTTGAATATTGATTGATTTTTTCGATTGGTGATTGCTTGAATCTTGGGCAGTCCGTATTATTGTGTGGCAAAACCATGATTTATTTTGACATGATTTAATTAATTGCCTACAATTTTGATAAAATCAAAGCTATAATTCATTGCCATTTATTTTGCCGCTTTTTGTCAGATATTGCAGGTGTTCAGTGGCAATCCTCCTACAAGAACCAACAATGACCGACAAAGTAGATTTTGTAGGATAAATGTCTGTCAATTGTCAGTCAACGGCTTACAGTGTGTGTGCAGAATTAATTCCCATCACTGCTCATTCTTTCTAAAAGTAATAAATCAACATTAGAAAAGTTTTTTCAATAATATTTGATTGTGTGAGTTCCTATCCCGCACAACAAATCTTTCGAATATTTGTAGATCAGTCAAAAAAGTTTATTTCTAAATGTTACCTTGGAAAAAATAAGATTTAAATTTTATATAATTTCTTATACCGAGACTACACACTATAAACACTGTAAATCGCAGGATACGCAAAATTACATACAAACATATACGAAATTCACATACAATTTGAAACTAACATTTGATACGAGATTCTCGCATGTTTACGCAGATCTGGCATGTTTTCCATACGAAATCTCACTTACTTTCGCATGTGATTGGTATGTAGTGATACGAACTATTCTATCTGTGATTGGCTGATTTACAATGAAATACGAGTTGTTTGTGTGCTTTATATACGAGACCCGATGCAAATTCATCCTCATTCGTACGTCTCTGGTATGAAGAGCTTTAAGTCACATAGAAAATATATATATAACTTACTTCTGTCAAATAACTTTTTTCAATAATACCAGTCGTAAATATTCCTTTGTGATCGTGTGGTATTTAACTGGATTGGATGTATTGTGATTTTTATGCTCTACGAGTATGTCGTCGTTGCTACTTGTTTAGCAACATTAACAGGACGCTTGGTCAGCTCTACTTTATGAACCAAGTTAATTGGCATCAATTCATTCAAGCGATATCTTATGTGCAACCATGTCGACTTATATATCTCAAACATAACTATTTTTGCGTTCATAATGTGTTTTTATTTCGGATTGATAATATGCTTAATTCCAAGATTACATAATGCATAATTGTTGATGGTTGAATACATATTGATTATTTATGAAATGCCGTAGACTTACATGTATTAAAATCGAATTCCGTATTGCAAGTTTGACTTCTGAATGTCATTATCTTACTACTTGCGAAACAGTAGTAACATTAGTGTTATATTTATTGACAAAAGGCCTTCAATCAACATATTTCAGACATCATTCATGATTTCCTTTAACATTGTGCTGGTGTGGCTTTAATATGTAAAGCATATCACACTTGAAATAACATATGAAAAGCATACAAAAAGATACAGAAATATACCAAAAAATATTTTAGTATGTATCCTTCGTATGTGATTGGTATTGAGCGATTTACAGTGTAGATGAGACTTTAATTAACTTCTACTAATCAAGAGCAGCTGAAGATGCGAAAATACTTGCGTATTGACGTCCTACGAAGAAATGCATGCAATTGTTATTTAATTGCGATTTCCCGATCTTACGATGACGGCGTTCTTTGCAATGATTTTATGGAATGGCACTATGTCTAAAGTGACAACTGCGTGATTAATGAAATTCTACCAATCCTACCCCGAGATAGCTTGCTTTGATCTATGTGACCTTTTTGGACCAACCCGTCTATCAACACCTGTTGGTTGTTGACACTCTCCTCCCTTTACAGGCATCCTCGCAGATTTTTTCGTTGGGTATATTTTTCCTGCTATTCTTCTGTACAGGCATTCAAAGAAAGTTGTAAGGAAAGTCATTTGCGTTTTGGTCATCATCATTGGAATTTTGCTCGGTGTATTGGGATATACTCTGGATTTTTTTTTCTTGAAAAAATATGTTGTTAGCCAATTTGTCATCCAAGGATAATCATACGACGCGGTGTATCTCAAGTCAGGTCATAGTGCGTCTATCAAAGATGTCTTCATGCATCAAGTTAACGACTAAAATGAAAGATGCTATTATCAGCATGATTATGTTGATTACTAATCAGCATATTTCTATTACAATGACTATACCGGAGTCCTATCATTTTTGCTGGAGCCGGAGTCCTAAGAATGATAGGACTCCGGCCTATAACTAGATCCGAAGCATAATACAAACAAATTATTTATCCTCGTTAATAGCTGTCACTGTCTTGATGTCAACTTTCTCCATCAAACAAAAGTACAGAGACACTGCTGCATGCAAAGCTTGTAATAGTTGAGGGAATGAACCGTGATAGTGAAAAAAGGGATTGTCTTTTCACTCGGTGATTTAATAGAGAAGACAAGCCTTCCTAGCCTCGATCACACCTACGCACCAAAGGTCACATCAGAGACAGAAATGAATTGCTTGAGAACATTACCTCTTGCCCTCACGTTAGATCGTGTGTGATGGCTCCTCCATAGTGCATATTAAAATCGAAAGTGTACTCATATTTTTTGAAGAAGAATGGGGATTTTCCTGTCTCGTAGAGACTGAAGAAAAACCGTGTCAAGCACGAATCAACAAGATGAGAGGAGCCGAGTCGCATGCATTCAACTTAAAGCGACATTTGATAAACTTTCATCGAAAATGATTGATAATTGATGAAACAATGATCACTAAAGATAGATTCAGGCAAGTCTATGATGATCTATGATGTAGGTTACCAGTTAATTTTTCAAAAAACTAGGCTATATATATGTAGTGGCCACCCGGAGTCGGACTCCTATCAAAATGATAGGACTCCGCATCCCTGCTATAGCTACCGGCACGGGGAAGCAATTGCGCATGTGAAATGTAATCGTGTATTCCTGAACAGGCAATTGAGAAAGAAGATGAAGTTCTACAGCAGAGAAGTGGTGTACATGCATGTAATATTTTGATGACAAGTATTTCTCAATTACCACGTTCATGCAGCCTGAATGAGGAGATTTTATTCCGAATATCTCTTCACTGCTCTCTGCACAATTGCTGTTGTACTGTAGTTGAACTGTTTTTGAAAAATGTATTCAGGTGTAGACTTATTTTTCATGTTCATTAGTCCTCTCATTGTAATCTAAATTCCATGTGTAAATGCACATTTGCATAACATTAATTGTGTATATCAGTAAATTGCTGTTGCTATTTTGAATAACATAAGATATTTATTAATTATACATTAACATACAATATTGTTATTTTCCCAACTTACTCCCCGTGGCAAATCTGGAAATAAAGATAAAATCCACAAGACGAACAGAATCTGAACAGACACTTTTCCGAAAAGTTCAGGTCAAATTTGGTTGAACAAGAGAGGATGCCGCAAAACGTTCTCGTAAGGAACTATAGAAAGTATTTCATTAAAAGATGCACCGTTCATTAACCCTCAGAGACCTGAGCTTTTTCACACCCTCAGAGACCTGAGTCCAGTGGACCCCTTTAACATATTCTTAGTTTACCTGCTTAAATCGATATCAAAACATTAGGAAAGTTGATTTTAAGTAAAAAAATGATGTTTGCGTGTAGCAGGTCGGTATAACGAATCCCTTGAGTGACTTTCAGCCTTCTCAGTAAACACGTGCGAAAATATGGTTTTTGTAAGTCAACCACATTTAGTACAGCATCATTTGTACTAGGAGGCTGCTTTACGATATTTTGTGTCACCATAAAGCCTCAGATAGTTGATTTTGATGAAATTGATTTATTTCATGCAGCTAATCCTTTCCATTTGTACATTCCTTCAAATTTATCTAAAGCTATCAGAAATAGACCTAAAATGAGTCAAAATTGCTGTACTTCTAGAACCAAAAACAGCTGTGGAGATCTCAAACTTATCATTACTGCTGTGAAAAGTTTATCATCAATCAGTTTTTGGTGCTCAACTATGAATATAATGATAGCTTTCATTTCGGACATCGATTTATGTCGAGTTGTTCATATAGGCCAACCAGTCACGCGAGATCATGTGCGAAAGCAAAATATTCACATTTTGCGATCTTCCAACACATTGCACATCTACGAGCATGATGCAAACAATGAATAAATGACTTTCACTCTTTATACACCATCGTGGACATGTTCGAAATCATTTTTCATCTAATTACAAAAATTTTGTGATGGAATTTCTACACCCTCTGAGACCTTAGGGGGGGTCCAGTGGACCCCCTTGGCCTATCTGGCATACTTCTACTGATTCAATTGAAATGAAATAACACATGCAGATTCACTGTCAGAAATGATGATTTTGTATGGGCTTGAGTGGCTGATATATCGTCAGCGTAAAAAATAAAATAGAAAAATGTGGCTCCGGGGTCCACTGGGTCCCCCCTCAGGTCTCTGAGGGTTAAAGCATCCGCTATCTTTCATTGCATGAGAAGTATTGGAGTTGTATAATAGGAGTCCAGAAAAATTTTACACGAAGGAAGTTCAATTTCAAATAAATTATATGTGCGGTCACATTAGTGTATCTGTCAAACAATCAATAGTTACGCAGTTACAGAGCTCTTATAGCTGTTCAATAGTCGTCAATATAATTTTGAAATCGTTGGAAACAGACATTTAGTCTACAAAGGATATCTTCTGTCCTAAAGTAATGAAGATATCTTTGTAGGAAGCAACATGACCGAACCTGAACGTCACGGTATCAAGGGAGAGGTTCTTCAATCAACCTCAGAGTGACATCTGATCCTATTCCTGATAATATTCTTGTAGGCCTATACTTTGTTTCTTTGTTCCTTTGCATTCTTCTACACAACTTGAATGAATACAGCTGTATTTGATTTGATCAGTCGTTTTTTGAGCATTCTACTCTGTTGAAGGGGTATTTGTAGCTGGCAATGATATCAGAAGATATTACATTGCATGTTGAAAATGAATTTTAGGCATCTAACTGATTTCAAGGGTTAAATCAATGTTTTTTAAGGTGTTCGACGGGTCACATTCTGCACCGTGGAATTTTCGACTTGTACCGTGGATTTTGAACGTTCATCCGTTACATGCAATTTACTTCAAGACTTGCACACGCACGTGCAGAATCGCGAGTAAAATTCTAAATGCTAAATGTTATAATGCATTCACGACTTATGTTTTTGCTTATAAATCCTTATAAATCCTGAGTGCGTTAGGCGTACACTAATGAAAGTCGATCTTGAGATGATTTGAGTGTGACCCGTGGGAAAAACCTTAAAAAACCCGGTTAAATGCTGAGTATCTTCGATGCTTTGCAGTGTTAAACAAAGTGAACAGCATTGTAGGTTCGGAAGGGTTATATCCATAGGACCGCAGTCACTATATCTACTAGTCCGGTAGCCAGAACGAGTTTCTGCAGGGAACGAGGCCGAAAGTGAGACTTTCACAGAATGATGTCCACACTATGCCTACTACGAATCGGCACGTCGGCCGAGTTCTAGTGAGTTCCTCTTCTTGTCAGACAAGATCAAAGAAAAACACATGTAAATCCAATGGGACGCAGATTGCAGTTTTTGGCTAAAATGAAATTTTGTATGTTTTCTCTGATTAAACGAAAAGTACTAAGCCTAGAGTCATAATTCTTGGCATGGAATGTCTTCAGGTCATTTCCTATAATGTGCATGTGCTTTTATCATGCATCTAATCGGCAATGCATGTGAGAATGTGGTTGAATGCGGATAAAGTTGCTGAAACATTATCATAATGTGCATGTTTGCCGACATTAAGAGGCTCGCCACATCTAAATGTGTTTAGCTTTATAGACAGGGGTGCATGAACATGGAAGGAAATGAAGGAAATGACCTGAAGACATTCCATGTCAAAACATACAAAATTTCATTTTAGCCAAAAACTGCAATCTGCCTCCCATTGGATTTACATGTGTTTTTCTTTGATCTTGTCTGACAAGAAGAGGAACTCACTAGAACTCGGCAGACGCGCGAATTCGTAGTAGGCAGAAGATGTAAATCATGCTGTGAAAGTCTCATTTTCGGCCTCGTTCCCTGCAGAAACTCGTTCTGGCTGCCCGACTAATGGGGACCATGATAACATGACATAGCATCAAATATAACATAATGTACATAGAGCATGATCTTGATAATTGGTTTTTGAGGTAGGTTGTATTGATTTTTAATGAAATATTTACAAAAATTCATTTTGCTGTCGTTCATCATTGATTTATATTTAAAATATTGACACCTCTTTTCACTGAAAAGTCAGAATTGGAAGAGCATAGTTTGATATCTGAAATAAATGTATTAGGTGTTTATAATCAGAAACTTCATGAAAGGGTTCCATAAAGAATTCCATCGAATGTAGATCATCAACTTAATTTACTTTTTTTTAAAAGCCGTCTATTGTCAGAAATATTTTATCGTCTCACTGTCGACACACGTGTAATTCTAATTCAGCATCAGTTTCATTGACCGCAAATAAACAAAATGACTAATCAGTTGATACTTTCACATCTAAATTAACCGACGAATGATCGCCCCCACCTGTTGATATCCCAAATTATTAGGACTAATACCAATTTCACCAAACCACACATGAATCGAAAGGGCATTGAAAGAGAATTCAGAACAACAGCATTGTTTATATTTTTTAGGTCATTCCTGGGTTGAAGTGAAGGTCAAATGTCAAAAACGACAAGTTTACATTAGATCACTATTTGGAATGAATGGATAATGACAGCAAAAGCTAGTAGGGTAGAGTGGGGTAAGACGCGCCCTCGCGGTAAGACGCCCCCCATCGATTTCTCAGAAGTCTATAATGGTGCGGGATATTTGACCCCTCTCACGGTTAATACTCGTAGAAAATGGGTTGGAACCCAAAAATCATTGAATTTTCATCATTAGTTAAGAAAATATGTTGCTTTTCTCATTTTCGATCCTTCTGATGTAATTTATTTTGAAGTTAAATGAAGTATTATGAAGCAATCAGACATCATTTTGATATCTTTAATGCAGGAAGTTTAAGTTAACGCATCACTAGACATGATTTAGACAGCTGCTTGATTCAGTTTAACGTTTTCATTCGAAAACAGATTGAAGAAAAAAAGATACATCTGGGGTAAGACGCTTCCCCGAGGTATTTTGCGAAATGTATTCGAATAGCTGACCACATGAAAAGTGGATACAGTTGGTGTATGCAATGCAGTCAGTGGGCGCATGAGGAATGTGCTGCCGACAATCTGCCAAAGTTATATTTGTGAATTATGATTTTTACTGATAAGTCCGGTGTTTCGGCCTAATCTTGTTCTATAGGCCCTGTATGTTACAGAATGAATAGCTGGAAGACAAGTTGTTTTGGCTTTACTAGATGATCATATCACATTGGCCTAATAGACAAGCTTTCCGCAAGATATTTCATAATTTCAAAAGTTGGGAGTGGGTTGCGCCCAGGGTAGGGCGTCTACCCCCTATAGGGAGTAAGACGCCACTTTTGGTACTTTTTGAAAGTTGAAAAATATAGGATCTTCTCTGAATTTCCAGCTGTAGTCCTTGTCCATGTAACTAGTGCATAAACTGAAATAATTAATAATGGCAAGATCTGGCAGAAAGAAGCGCAATAGTTCCTGAACAGTCGAATCTTGCTTAAGGGGGGCGTCTTACTCCACTCTACCCTAAACCATGCTAATCGAAACATCTGTCAAGGTGGTTAACAAAATGATGATTACTAATTGTTATGAGATTACATATTTGTATCAGATGAGGTCAAAGGTCAAATAATTCAAACTTTTAGTTCAACTCAAATATCACTAAAATCGCACAATTTGGCATTTAGCTTCTGCAGGTTAAGAAACAACTCAGTTAGGTGAGCTTTTATCGAGACACTGAAGTTAAAAGCAACAAAAATTTGAAAAATTTCATTAATTGCTGATTACACTGTAAACTCCAGGGCACGAAGGCACGAGTAGGCACGAAGTTCATAGTCCCGAGTTCGTGCCCATTGATTTTTCCTTCGATTTCATTGGATAAACAAATATTTGGTTTGGTGCCTATTAGTGCCTATCAGTGCCTACTGGTGCCTCGAGGCACTATAAAGGCACTAACTAGGCGCTAACTGGCACGAAATTTCGGCTTCGTGCCTAAATTAGTGCCCTACAGTTTACAGTGTAGATGCAGAACTAAAAATACAAAAATAATAAAAAATTACATTTGAAATTTGAATTTAAAAATCATAAACATGTATGCATAATGAGCAGATAATTTCAAATTCAAAAACTTTGTTTCTGTGAATATCTTTATTTTGATAGGAAGAATCCTTTATGTAATCTCAACTTATTTACTGAAATAATATCCTGAAATCAGCAAAAATATTCCTAACATTCAAATGTTAAAATAGATCTTGCGCCAAAATTACAACGACAAATTTAATTTTCATCAGTACAAAGCTGCATGGTTAGAAAATAAACTTAGAAATCTGCCCGGGTTGTCAAAACTTGATAATAATTCAAAGTGCTTTGAAATTCTTTAAATGTACTAACTATTTTAATGTTATTTTGAAGTTGCTTCAAAACTATAGGAAAATTAAGACGAGAACTAAACTTTATGAAGTTAGGTATGTATGCAACTTTGAAGTCAAGTGAACATTATATCATCAAAGTTATCGTCGAATTACTTTATAGCTGATTCGCAAAATTAAATGAGAATTCTTATTAGCAAGGTATACTGGAGAATGTGATGAAAACGTCATTTCTTTTGTAAATGAAAAAAATGCTAGCCAATGATTCAATTCCGATTGGCGTTTCGACTTTCCATTTAACTTGTACGAACTTCAAAGTTTTCCTAGTAGTATTTTAAAAGTTTATAACAAGTTTCATCAAAGAGCGTGACATTCTTATGACGTTCTTGCGACCCGGGTGGTAGCCACATAGCTGGCTTGGTTTAAAATATATTCAAAAATATTCACCAGTCCCCCATTGGGGCGAGGGTTGACGTCTAAAACACTGTCCATTCAATAAGACATCAATTTTGCTTCGATAATAAAGCTTAAATGTGATAATGATCATCTTTTACAAAAATGCCTCCTAGGAGAAACTTTTAGTAAAAAAAGTAGGCTGGTGGAAAGATTGCTATGCGCATCAGATGCAAGAATCTTTGCACATTTTGTCATCGTATGAAATAGCTCTCAGGGTGGGTAAAAAACATGTTTCTCCTGCCTTGCATTCGATTGAAGCAATGCAAGCTTGTCAATGATGTCGTAAAACAAATTTCTTCAGCATTTACAATGAAAAATACATTTATATTTATCAAAATTTCATGAAATGTTTTTCGAGAATTTTTTTCCATTTTAAATGAAATTTCAGAATTGTGATGGTGTTTGTATTGTGTTACGTTAGTAGCCTAAATAGATAGTGTTACTTTGCCAAATACTAAACAATGATTGACATTGAACTTACATTATGGAAGATTAAAGAAACAGTGCAAGTTTACATATTATGACTATGACGGCCTGCTGCCTACATTTCATGAAAGTGATGCATTTAGGAAATAATGGTAATGCTGATCATGAAGTAAATTAAATTAATATTTGTATTTTACTAAAAAATAACAAAGTCCGTGATGCTGAAGTAATTTAGAGCAAGTTCGTGATGCTCATTCCATCGTCATTGTTATATAATGTTTTGTAGTTCATGTGTTCAGTTGTTTGCAAAGAAAACGCATTTTCCCGCCTCTACTCCGAGATTCCTCCACAATATTTTGTACGTCAATCCCATTGTACTAAATTGACGTTCTAGAACTGCTGTGCTGCACGAGAACCAGATAGTTTGGTCTTAAAACCTCGCGGCTTCGTCTATCCCAAGTTCAGGATGAACATATTGCGTTCGAGAAGTCGAAGGAGATGGTTTCGCAACGCATTGGGTAAGTGGTCCATGGCAGCAGACTCAGCACCAGCGATAAGATTCCTAACAAGTCCAGTTTGCTCGGCGGTCATCATCAATTTTGTCGATGCAGATTCGCAACAGGTAGGCCTAGCCTATCGGTGGTTGTACTGCCATTGTCGTTCGTTATTCGATCACTTGCTTATAAGCGTCGTCTTTCGTGCAGCATGTATTTCACTTATCTACCATGTCTCCCATAGTTCCATCGTCGTTTTGGCTTGTCTAAGAGAACTGAAACAGGATTCAAAATTAAATGTAATTGTAATTGTACTAAATTTACATCGATCGAATCCCGTTTTGAAAAGGCCGCTGTTGACTGTCTGACGAAATGTGAGTGTATAAAGAACATCTTTTGATTTGCTATGTTCCGGAAAGAATGCCTTTTACCTCTCGCTTCCGTCGTCCGGTCTGCCGGACTGAGAGAAGAATAAAGACATTTTTCCCATATGCCGGTAAATTGGTCAACAGTACAATGTCGTAGCCATGTATTTCCTAAGTCAGTATGTGTATATCCGTTATGATTTCACTCCAATAATATGATTTGATGTTTTTTCTTCAATCTTTTACACGTATCTTCATTTGAATTGTATGTAAAACTGTACGTGCACAATACTGATTTTCAATCTATCAAATAAACGCATTCTATTAAAATATGCAATACATCTTGTCCATGATCATTTAAATGATTGCATGATGTAGTTGACCACTCGATAGGTGATCCATTTTGATGTGGCCTAATGTATAGATAAATAACTCTTCAATAATTTTAATCGAAAACTATTTTCATTAAAAAATTCATTTTACAAGACCGGCTTTCGGCGTCCAGCACCTCACTGTTTGATGTTTCGGCTGTATTCTTGTGTGATTCTTAGCCGGGGACCATGTGGCTCTCTGGGGAGGAATTCAACATTCCAGGGGTGGAGCAACGTTTGAAGGAGGATTTGGGAGGAATGAGGTTCGGAGGAGCAAAATCTGTTGGTTTCCTCCAAGATAAAGAATTGAGACTGCAGTCATATAACACATGTAAATAAGTTTCTCATTGAAATAGGTCTGCAATAGACGGTGGCATCAGATTTGGTATAAGAAGAGCAATCGACTCACCATCAGCATGTGTGTTGATTTGAAATTGGAACTCACTTCCTGATTAGATTCCTGAGAAGTCTGTACTTGAAAATGTATGTTGTTACTATTTTTGACTTGAATAGGGACCTACCCACCTACCATAGTTTAGAGAGAGGAATTAAAATACACTTTCAACGGTTAAGGAGGAATCTGAGCAAGATTCTAAGAACCACTGGTATTTCAGTGAAAAGCCGCACTAAGAATCATTTCTTAAAAAAGCATGTTTTCTTCAGCGTGTTTTAAATACTGTTTTAAACAATTTATTTAAAAAACACCATCCACCTACGTAAAACCCAATGCTCTTTAATTCGTAATGCATGATCTACCTCAAATGACTTTAATCGCTATCTCATAAATGCTTGAAAATATCTATATAGTTTGGAATACTCAGATAGAGGAGATGTCAGAGGTCAAAATTATGGTGTGTATAGTTGGCAACACGGTGTGTCAGAAATCGATTTTTGCCAAAAAATTCTACACTCACTTTTTTTTATTTTTAGACTTATTAGGTCCTAGCAACTTGCACAAACGCAATTTAAAAAAAATCTACCGATATCTTCGCAAATGAGAGCCAATTTTCAAAATGGCGACTAAATCACCATTATTTTGCTAGTAACATTCGGTGATTTGATCCCTCTACTACAGAAAAGTCAATACGAAGTCCATAGTACTAATATTATAAGAGAATGCATGTCACTGATGTCATGCATGATAGTCGGCAAAATCATCTATGAGCTATAGTCAAACTATGACGTCATCATTCAAAATGGCCGCCGAAAATGCGAAAATACTCTATAACACGAAAACTAATGGTTTTAGGGTACAATAATGTATTACGAATGAATATAAAGTCGACTATTCTCTTTCAAACAAGATCATTTTTATGTCTCTACGATGTGTGTATCTCACATAATGACGTGGTAAGCCCCATTCATGCAATCTAGAGACGAGAATGAGAAATTTCAGCAACTTCGCTATGTCATCAAATCAGACCAAATCATTCGCATCCGAAGTCATACTGGATAAGTGCTCGGCAGAAGGCGATGGTTCGCCTGTTACCCTTGCTCGACCTGGAGGGAGGCATCCCGTTGCTGTCGCCGTTTCATCGACTTCCTCCGGGAGAGGACTGTCTGAGGGAACTCCTACGTTTCAAACCTCTGACATGAAGAAAATTCGAGTAGATCTAAATTTGAGTGACCGAAACACTATAAAGTTGAATCAGCATATTCGAAATGTCTTCCCCACCTCCGCAAAAAGTGGCTTCTTGAGTCAGGAGTTGCAGGCCTGCAATCATGAACTTAATGATTTCTTTACAACGGAAGTGATTGACTTCGTCAAGATCGACAAAGACATTGTGACCGAAAAGACACCACGCTAGGCAGTCATTTGCAACAATGTTGATGGTTTTATTGACTACGTGAAAACCAGAAGAAGCAATGACAGCAGCAATATTTTGGTGAAGCTAGGCATTGATGGCGGAGGGGGATTTTTGAAGATATGCCTCAGCATATTTCCGCTGGACAATTCCTCTTGTGCCTCGGCGACCTCTTTCAAAGAAACAAGTGTGAAACGACTGTTCATCATCGGCATTTCGTCTCTCGTTCAAGAAAACTATGCCAATCTTCGGAAATTTTGGATTCTTAACTTGCACAAGCTGAGATCTGAGTTCGTAATTGCGTCGGATCTGAAACTCTGTAACATCATGATTGGCATAATGCCACATGGATCTTCCTTTCCGTGCTGTTGGTGTACAGCACCAAGCTCTCACTTGATCTCAAAGGGAGCAGATCGAACCTTTGAAACGCTTGAAGAGGACTTTTGGAAGTGGCATGATGAAGGTAAAATCAAAGCAAAGGCCAAGCTCCACAACAACACCGTTCATCCATCAATCGTTTCTCATGAGAACAAGTATAAGAAGGTAATTGACATCATCCCTCCGCCGGAATTAACTACCTCCTCACTGGTCCAGTGTGCACTATGCATGTACAATTGTACATGCATAGTGGCCTTAAGGCCATGGCGGCAGTTTGGAAAGATGCAGAAAAGTGGCTGAGAGCTTGCCATGTTCAACAAGATGGCCTACACGGCGGGAGTTTTACCGGCAATTCTTGCCAAATATTGCTGAACAAAGTGGATGTTCTGCAGTCAATGTGTCCTTTACATGTACTCAAATTTGTTGCTGCATTCAGAGCCTTCAAAAAGGTAGGCCTATATGAAATACTGATAGAAATCTATATACGCATTACACATCATAGTTCAAAAGGAGTACCAGCAACCTTTGCGTAATGCTCTGTTTCTCTCAAGTGAATACAATACAATCTTACGTTCATGTATTTCATACATGTAACATAAACATACATTTTAAGTACATGTGATGTGATGTAGTGCATGTAATGTTAATTCTGGATTCAATTGCTTTCTTAGAGCTACACTGTACGTGAGATGACTACTTTAACGAACTTGTATGACGATGTAGGGCCCAGTTGTCATATCTGGCTATAGGCTATTAATAGACCTATATACTGAACATATAGACCTACATAATTTTCCACTTTCATAAATACATAATGTTCAGTTTGCATTTTTAAAACATCACTCACTTCTGTGCATGCATCAATTTAAACTTCCGAAGGATTATTTGAGACAATTCATGCCTGGTTGATGCATGTGGCCTCTTCAAAAAAGTGCATGTGTCTACTTGACGGCACAGCTTCCATTTGATTTGCCTGTATTTCCTTCCAGGTCGTAGCAGCTTGCTATGGAAATAATTTGGATCCCCAATACAAGGAGCACATTGAATGTTTCAAGACTGCGTTTGCGGACCTCGGCGTGAGAGTAACGCCGAAAATTCACGCAGTCATGCATCATATCCCTGAGTTCTCCGAATCAACTCAAAGAGGCTTGAGGCCATGGAGTGAGCAGGCCTCTGAGGCAGTGCACCACGATTTTCTTTCCACGTGGAACCGCTTCAAAGTAAAATCGATCGACCACCCTGACTTTCATACTCGGTTACTTCGAGCTACATCTGCTTATAATGGATTGCACTTGTAAAGTTTTTGATGAATGATTTATTCATGATAATGAAGGTTTTGAAATATACAGCATACAGATATTTTGAGTGGCGGTCATTTTGCTTGATGACGTCATTATGTGAGATACACACATCGTAGAGACATAAAAATGATCTTGTTTGAAAGAGAATAGTCGACTTTATATTCATTCGTAATACATTATTGTGCCCTAAAACCATTAGTTTTCGTGTTATAGAGTATTTTCGCATTTTCGGCGGCCATTTTGAAAATTGGCTCTCATTTGCGAAGATATCGGTAGATTTTTTTTTAATTGCGTTTGTGCAAGTTGCTAGGACCTAATAAGTCTAAAAATCAAAAAAAAGTGAGTGTAGAATTTTTTGGCAAAAATCGATTTCTGACACACCGTGTTGGAAGCATGGCCGGTAAAAAAACCACATTGCAAATTATAGAATGGCATTCTGCTCAATTTTCTAATTCTAGTTTCCTTGAGTTTTAAACCCTGTATCCATTGCATCTGAACTGAATCCCCAGATATATGTCACGATTCCACAATGAAAGGAAAGTAGGCCCACCTTTTCTTCAAAGCAACTTTAATTCCAGTCTAAATGTCTAATTTGATTTCTGTCTAATGAAAATAAGCTTTTACCCATTAAGCCTCAAAATCTTGGTGTCCGGTCCCCGTTAATTCAATAAAGTAAACTAAAATGACATTACCATACTACTATTCACAAAGAATAGTAGCAAGTTTTGTCTTAAATAATCATGCGAAGACAATCAATTTATGTCTGAAGACCGTTGTAAAAGTAAGTTAATTAAACTTACTCTGAACCATCTATGACCGGATCCGGAGCCGTGGTAGCAGGTCGGAGCCGGAGGCGACAGAAGATATTGCGGCTCCGGCTTGAAGTTTAGGTACTTTGTGAGAAAAAGTGATATTTGACAGTGTAGCATAAACGAATGCAAGTGTATCACATCGTGTTGGTAATCGTTGCAAACATCCGATAACCTGATGGCCTTTATCTCCTCTCAATATATAACCTTCTACGCATCCTTTGTCTGGATTTTAAGGGAGATCACGGACTTCCTTAATTGTGTTTCAGACGAAAGCACGACTGTCGAGCGGGAAACTTTTGACGAACAACATCCATGGGTTCGAGCAAGGACGTCTATAATTGTTATGAGGCCAGGACGCTGAAATCCATGAAATGTATAGAACATTTTAGAGGCTGGTTTTGCTTCACTCTATTTGGTGAATCAAGTTGCACGCATGAATAAAAATGCAGACTGGAGGGCTAGAATATCATTATCTAAGACAGAATTTTGTCATTCGGGCCCTTATTTATAGGTCTATAAGATCTTATGACTGTTTCATCATGTTTACACATGTGAATTCCCAAATACATAGCCATTTCATCTGATGCTTCGAATTAGTGCCATTTACTCAAGATTTCTCATCTCCAGATTAAAAAAAAACAGCTCTTCATATGAAATTTGCTCTTCAGTTTACAAATTCAAGTATAGAAATCATATCAAAGACTAAAAGAAGGCATGCATGTGAAACTTAAATACAAACATAAATTCTACAAAATTGCTTGAAGTTCACTTTTTCTCTAACTTCCTCTTTCTTCGCTCCAGCACTTTCTTCCGATTTTCAGCAGAAAGAGCGAATTACCATGCCTTTCATGAAGCAGTTAGTGAGACGTCGACAAACAGTATTTGCCACAGGTAGATTACAACACAAAGTGTCACCAAGTAATTGCAGCGCCCCTGTGATTCTATTCGCACAACACGGACTTGTAAGAGAGCGAAAGAAGGCATATGCAATCACAGAAAACTGAAGCAAATCAGTTGATGGAAATTTCAATTTTCCTCTGCTCACCAAATGTGTAAATTCCGAATCCTCTTCTGACAAGTAAAAGTCTGCGGTTTCTGAGCGATTCGACAAACTCTCTTTGTACTGCGTCTTTCATCAATTCAAATCTTTTGTCAGATTCATGTCTGAATGGCAAGCGATCCTCATCATTTCGGAGAAGATGGAGCTGTGGATTTTTGCAGTTCAAGAACTTCCATAAGCGCAAGAAAAAAAAAGAAATTCTGCTGTTTCCTTCTTACCACCCATTATCAGAGCCGCTATTGTCTTTTCGTCAAACACGTCGAGAACAAGTGACACTTTCTGCAGTTCAAGATTCGACGGATAGCAAGATTGATACTTTAAGTTCGTGCGGCGAACAACTTGAGAAATTTCCTTGTTGAGCGGATCAGTTATGTCACTCCATCGCCCTGCAATTGTTCGATCGGGAAACTCAAGTTGTATTTATTTTGTCTTCTCTGAAGTCCAGTTATTCCGGATGCATTTTAAAATATGCACAGTATCGTGTAGCAAAAAGATTCTGGCTTCAGCAATGCATGGATTTTGACCAACTCAGGGCTCATCAGAATTCAATTGAAATCGCTTGTAGCAATTTCTGTTAACCGTTGCATTGTCGCATATAAAAGTCAATATTTTGCCGCCGCAATCGTGAACGATTTTCATCACATAACAGAGCTGCTGATGCAAAAATTCACCGGTCAAACTGTATACTGGTATAAGACGTACAACAAAGCATTCCGATGTCAGAATTGGCTTTAGCATGATGGCTAGAACTGTACGAGCAGTCTTTCCGGGAACATCTTCAGCTTCACCAACTATGTGACCACCACGGAAACGCAGCGATGGTTTGATGTAGATTTCATCAAATAGAACACAGCATTGTTTCTGTATTCATAAATACTTTGACAAGATTGCATTTATCACAGTTGCTGCTTCCGTGTGATGCAGCTTCCCTCAGATGCTCGAACGATTTGTCCTCAATCAAATGTATGAAAGTCTCTTAATGCTCTACGGTCCTGAACAGCACGGCTTCCGCAAAAGCGGCTCCACAACCACTGCCCTCATCACTATCTTGAACGAATTGTATATGAATTTTGATAACTCATCTTGTTACGGTTCTATTCTGTTAACATACGATTGTGAAAAGGCGTTCGACAAGTTAAACCAAACTTTGTTATTAAAAAAGTTTCTGAATAAAAGTTTACCTGCTGGATTCATCCTATGGCTCAAAGACTATTTCCATGAAAGAAGCTCTTGTGTACGCTTGAACGGAATTTGCTCTAACAATTTCAATATCGTTTCTGGAATCCCTTAGGGAACAGTGTTAGCTCCGTTTATTTTTGCCTCCTTCTTTGGAGATTGTAATTGCTCTCTATTTCCGAACGTGCGTTGTGTCAAATACGCGGATGACCTGACCTTAATTGTACCTGTAATGGATCCTGATGTTTTTTCTGTCAACTTGTTGATAAAGCAAATTACCAATAATTTGGACGCTTGGTGCATTTGCAATGATATGTATTTAAATGTTGCTAAGTCTAAAGCTGTTCTTTGTTTTAAAAATGCTCGTTTGAGAGATCCAGCTCTGTATGATTTCCCCTTAAAGATTGTACAATCCGTAAAAATTTTGGGTGTCTCTATTACAGAAGATCTGAAATGGAATATGCACATTGAAAGTACTTTAAAAACAGTCAACAAACGCTTTTATGTTTTGAAATGCCTTCGACCATATTTAAATTTTCATGATTTGCATTTGATATATGCGGCCTATATTCGTTCTGTAATTGAGTATTCGTGTCCCGCTTTTGTTTTTTTTTGAAAAAATCATTGTCTCTGCGTTTAATGAAGATTGACAAGAGAGCTCATTACATAATTTTTAGGAACGACACCAAAACATGTACCTGTGCTCTAGACGAAATTGAAAAACGGCGACAAAAACCAAGCAAAGATTTGTACTTGCGAGCCGAGAGATTCAAGCCACTGCCTTCATGTCATGATCCCGAGAAGATTGCTGTATACTGGAGTCCCTCTAATTCCTTTGTGAAGGACCGACGTGCTTCAGAAGTCTTTCTTTCCTTTCAATGCAACTTTATTAACTCATCGTTAATCATTGCTTTCTTTGCTTCATGATGTATATATTTGCTCTTATGAATGTATGACAACCATTTTGTGCAAACTATGATTTTCATTTTTGAATAAAACACTTCTATTTTATTCCCTATCAGTTCCGATGCGATCGAGACCACCGAACTGCTTATTGATCGTATCAGCATGAGGAAGAGAAAGCACTGTGCGAAGACAAGCATACGCATTTCTACTTCTCAAAAACATAGAAGTGGCAGTTTTCATGGTTTCCGCTGAATATCGACGTTGAGTTTTGGGAGTAGTCATCAAGTGAAACTGCTCAAATAGTAGATCAAGCTGATGTCGCTTGTCATCGTCGATGTCACATGCATCCAATCTCGCTCTCAGATTGTTCACAGAAGCACTCAATTCTGACTCAAGCGATAATTCGTTAAGTTTTGTTCGCACTATTATCACCTCAAGTTGCGACCATCTCTGCAGGTTCCACTGGTAGCCGAGTAGATCCCGTACGTTGACATGAGTCTTTGATCTTATGGCAGTAATGCTGTAGTCAGATTTGACTGTGATGGAATAGTCAATATCGCTTTCATTGAGATGCATTATTTTGAGACTACACGGTGCATTTGAATCATCACTCACTTCAGGGATGACATGGAGATGGTGAGTCGATATGAAGATTTTGGAAGTAAGCGTGGAATGAAATATTTCCCATGGTGGAATTTTGTCCTCTCTGTCGAATTCTTTGAATTGGTCAACTTGTTGTGTTCGCGAAGACAATGTAATTCGACGTTGATCGACCTGTCGACTGGTGGTAGGAATAGTTTGTCGATGAGGAGAAGGAGCACAACCTAAAAAATTGATGGTGGGTCTGCAGGTCGAGAAAACCTTTTGATCTTCACAAACGGTGCGTCAAATGGCCAGTGCTTCGCACAAATGCCGATATGCGGAGTAACTTTGCTGATGATATTCGCTAGTGATGCGATCCATCTTTCTCTCTCCAATTCGTCGCTAGGAAATTGGTATACTGATATCCTTTCTTTTGTGGATTCGCAATTGCTTCTACAATTTGCAACACAGCACTTACGATTTCTTCAAAGCACTTACAACTTCTTTTCGATGTAAAATGTGCCTCAATTGTTTTGACAGGGCAGTTAATGCGTTGGACAAATGACTCATTCATTAACACACGCGTGTCAGTGAAAACATGATTTAGTGTGCAGCCTTTAAAACTTCGCTGACATTCGACTGCGTTCAGCGTCCTGTAGCAACAAACACTTACAGACGTCCTTGGTTCGAGCATCAAATTCAATGCAGTTGTTATTAATTAAAGCTCTTATTGATTATTTATCATTCTTCCATTAAAAAAGGCATGATTATTTTATAAGTGCTTCATTCCAAAACAATACTTGGAAGAAGTATTAAAATACTTCTGAAGAAGTGCTCTTGATATAAAAAGAATTTTGGCTCAATTAGGAAGTATCCAATTGACAGCTATCTGGTTAAACCAACAACACGAGTTTCTGCAGGGAATGAGGCTGGAAGTCAGACTCTCAGAGAATGCAGTAGACCTACATCCTATCCATGGCCACTACGAATCTGCCAATCTGCCGAGTTCTACCCGGTTCCTGTTCTTATCAGACAGGATAAATAGTGCACATGCAAGTTCAACAGCGTGCGGTTTGAAGTCTTTGAAAACCCTTTCACTGCGGCCGATGTGTCTGACTTAAGTGCCTCTTTTTAACTGACTCACTCCGGAAGAATGTATATTTGTCCTCTGATTGAGCACTGAGAGCGGTCGTGGTAGGGACTAAATCGGAGACTTCAATCAGTCCCCACAAATTGAGAAAATTTTTATGGCTCCCTGTGTGTCTCATGCCTCCGATCTAGCTTTATGTGGAGGCACCAGCAAGGTCATTAATTACAATTTTTAGCATGGACATCATCATTTCCCGAATGTGTTTTATGCCTCCGATCGGTGATGTATGCGGAAATGTATTTAAAGACAGTACGTTTTTGCTAATATGTAATGAAGATTCTGTGTTTGACAGCAAATCGATTTAATAAATCCGTTTAGCTTCTTGAACAATGAATGGTATGCAGTTCATGACCTGAATGACCTAGAGACTTGATGTAGTACTTTTCACTTAATCAGAGAAAGCTCAGGCAAATGCCAATTTACAGAAGACCTGAGTCTGCCTCACTTTGGATTAATATCTGATTTCTGTATTCTTGTCTGACAAGAAGAGGTACTGGGTAGCAGATGTGCAGTTTCGTATTAGCCACAGGGTGTACATCATCCTGTGAAAGTCTCATTTTCGGTCTCGTGTTGGAGGCCCGACTATGTATAGAAGGGTCTTTGGTCGGAGGCGCGTGCAGCCGAGGTAGCTTGACCACGGCTCCGAACTCCTGCCCAAGAACATTGATTTCAACCAGTGGCGTCTTCTCCGTACCTGCGAGGCCTTCGGCGCATCCTCAAAAAATAATTTTCCAACAATTATGAAAATGAAAAGTGTCATCATTCATTTAAATTCGATGGCTTCTCGTGACAGATGTGCACAGCTTTCCGTCTCAAAGTCAGACGCTCAACCTCATTGACCAGTTTTGCAGCACGTGCTCGAATCACAGCTGTTTTCTTCGAGCAATTAGACACACAAGCTGGTCGTGTGTTCAGACGGAGCATTGATGTTCAGACAGAGGGAAAGAGAGTTGTGTGCGTGTGAGGCAACAAGCGCACACGCCCGCGCCAATATTGGCTTTTCCTGATAGACATGATGCTTTGACTTCCCCAATTTTTGCAATGAAATTCTACGCGATTCTTGATCGAGGCGCGGTATCTAAATATAGTAAGGGAAGCGCAACACAATTGTTCCTGGCTTCGATTCATATCAGAGAGGCTACTACGTCAACAGTGACAGATGGCTGACGTTCAGACAAAACTGCAATCAGATGATGAGCGTTCTCCAGTGAATGCAGAGTAATGCATCTGACTCGAACACCCAGATTCGGTAGAATTCTATAATTTGTTTATACGTGATTGATGTGACACTATGTTTAGTATTGCAGATGAGACAGGGATGCGGAGTCCTATCATTTTGATAGGACTCCGACTCCGGGGGTTGATAGGACTCCGGCTTTTGATAGGACTCCGACTCCGGGTGTCAAGTATATAAAGCCTTTTTTGAAAAATTTACTGGTAGCCTACATCATAGATCATTATAGGCTTACCTGAACCTACATTTAATGATCATTGCTGTATAATATATATATCAATAAGTTTCGATCAAAGTTTATCAGATGTCACTTTCAGTTGGATGCATGCGACTCGGCTCCTCTCATCTTCTTGATGTCTTCACACGGTTTTTCTCTAGTCTCTACCAGGCAGGAAAATCCCATTCTTCAACAAAAAGTATGATTTTACCGTCGATTTTAATATGCGCTTTAGAGAAGAAATCACACACGATTAACGTCAGGGTAAGAGGTAATGCTCTAAAACAAACTAGATATTATTTCATTTTTGTCTCTGATGTGACCTTTGGCGCATAGGTGTGATCGAGGCTAGGAAGGCTTGTCTTCTCTACTAAATCACTGAGTGAAAAGACAATCCTTTTTTCACTATCACGGTTCATTCCGTCAACTATTACAAGCTTTGCATGCAGCAGTGTCTCTGTCCTTTTGTTTGACGGAGAAAGTTGACATCAAGACAGTGACAGATATGGACGAGAATAAATAATTTGCTTGTATTATGTTTCGGGTCAAGTTATAGGCCGGAGTCTGGAGTCCAATCATTTGATAGGACTGCGACTCCGACTCCGCATCCCTGAGATGAGATCATAACCACGCCTTTCGTCCCAAGGGAATATACTGAGATGACAGTCGTCAAACAAGGTAGGCCAACACCTGATATAAGATGAAAGTACTCACTGAGAAAGAAATAAGAAATACACAAGATATTTTAGTGCATCAAAATTTCAAACATGTGACCGGCTGACCGGCTGACCGGCCATGGGAAACGCAAGAAACTGTTGACATTGCCTCCTTTTTTCTCGAGAAAATGTGGTCTACAAAATGTGGTATACATGTAGCAATCAGTTCTTTGAGTAAGGCGGTTAAGAGACATGAGCAATCACTTCCCGTGCACATTCACTTGGCCTTAAAAAATGTTCGGGAAATTGTTATTGAAAATACAACTTTTATGAAAATCAATGTTGTAACATAAAAAATGTCTGGTAAAGAAATACTATTTGAATGCCGAGTGAAGGCCTATGGTCTGGGCGCACGCGACGCCACTGATTTCAACCACATTAATTGACATAAACCTACATGTGCATTTCCCTGTCAGTTTTGTATTAAGTAATGTTCGTCTACAATATTGCTTTCAGTATCATCAGAATCTCTGTTCAAATGCGTGCCACTCAATGTTGTGGACTGAATAAAATCCTTCCTTGCAACAAAAAGTGATTCTCAAAATATTTTGCAATCCGCAAAAAGTAGAGAATGTCGACTTTCAGACGAACAAAAATCAAGCACATACACACAAAAATTTTCATACAATTCATCAAGTCTGAGCTCCTTACTCAAGCAGTAGTACATGTGGTTATGATGAAGAGAAAGAGATGTGACAATCAACTTATAATCACACGGAGAATTTGACTATACGCCTGGCCGTCAAACGAGTTGGTAGCCGATACGTTCCAGTTTTTGACTGACGCAGTAGGTGAAGAGTAGAAAATTCATTTATTTTCAAATTGAAAGCCAACGCTGAAGATCTCCTATCAGGGAGGAACTTCACTACAATCAGAATCCTCCTACATCGAGATACGTCCAAAGCAGGAGAGAGGATATAGCTTACACACACTGTACGTTACCTGTGTTGTTACCTAGATATCTTCGAATCTTCGATGCATAGATCGATACACTGCAGATGTTCTAAAATATGAATACTGTATGGAAAATGCTTCCTTCTGAACAATACCATATAGTTGCGGACGCTCGTTCGCAAGACTTTTTAGGACGTTTAAAATATCCTAGATCTTCTGGATTTCACAAATATATGTGTTTGTAATAGTTATTCATCTCATAGAAAAATTAGACCGAAATTCTTGCTACGGTGTAAATTGTATAGTACGAAAGCTGGCTGATTTTGACTACGAAAGCGATGTACAAAACCAGAATCACAAAATGTACAAAAACGCTATTGTTCGTCCTCATACAGTGCGAAAGCGGTTGTCTCTCCTATTGGATTATCTTTATCTTGCTTTTTTATTTTTATTTTGTTTTTCTGCTTTTGTACATCGCTTTCGTGAGTAGCTTTGGTATTGCACAGTTTGCAGTGTACAGCCAATTTTGAGAGGCCAAAAAGCAGGCGTAACGGACGCTCGCGCAGAAATTCTAATTTTGACTTTTAAATTTTTATCTGCAGAACACTGCGAATTGACCAGGAGTTTCACTTTCAAGTGATATTTTCCTGAAACTAGAGACATGAAATTTAAAGAAAATAATATTCGTGAAGCATAGAATGGTTCTGGTTTCATTTTACAATGCCATTTCCAACGTTACGGACGCTCGCGTAACGGACGCTCGATCTGTCCACTTCCTAATTTATACTTGTAAAACAATGCTCATTCCTTCCGAAGATTGTTAATGAGTTAATGATGCGTCTATGTTTTGATCAATTTCCCTTTGTAGATTTGCGCCATAAAGGCCGCGTAAAGGACACCATTAATTATTTTCTTTATTTTTCTATAATTTCCCCCTATTTCTAACACTATATAATATGGATTGACACTACTTATTCCAATTAAGAATTCTAACATCCTTGTACATGCTATATATTTTAAGTATTGAGAAACATTTAGATGAATTCAAAACAAAAGCGCATGTCTCTATATATGCCATATGAACACATTTCATAGTGCTTTCATTCAACATGCTGCATACTCTAAGGCGCATGTTCTTCGGCTGATATATATTGAAGATGAGATCAAGAAAAGCCAATGTCGAGGGCTGAGAGAGCTAGGTTTGAGAGGACGATCTCAATATCGGCTTGCTGCATGGACTCACTTTCACCATACTGCTCTTCAGAATTTTCTGTTATATAGAACAGATCGCGCAATGAACATATCTTTCTCACAGGGAACTTGTCATGAAATGTTGTCTGAGTGATGAAGTTTTTCTACTTTTTTTGTGCAATTTCTATTCCTTTTCTACTTCATCGTGTCATTATACATTACTTGCAGCATTCATCGACTTGGTTGTCCCAGAATATTGGCAAAGATATTGTTCTTGAAGAGTTTTGAGGTTCTTTTGACTCTCTTGACGGCTTTATTGACCGATTGTGGCATTTGTCAGGCGTCTGATGCTTGGTAATTAACCATCTATGCGCTCTCATTATTTTTCCTTTTTAATTGGTATATTCGTTGACACTTCTTATTTTCTTAGAGATGTCGTAGAAATTCACTTCCTCCCGATTTTATCATTTCTCTTGCTAGCCTACACTCTATAATTTTTTCACTAATAGTTCTACTCCATATCATCTCACTTAGAACCTTGTTATCACAGTTTTTGCCTTAAATAATGTTAGAGATAAGAATAACAAACTACAGGTAAATTTAGTAAATTTACTAGGTTAATATAGTAAATTTGACTACGTAAATTTAGTCACTCAGCTCCTGTGGGAGTAATGCCTGTGGATGAAACTAAGTTTCTAAGATTTTTCATTAAAGCGAGCATCCGTTACGTATCGGACGCTCGGAATTTCAATCCAGTGTGAAAATTCATGAAATCAATCACTCGTAAAATTGATTGCATTACTGGACTACATTGCTAAAACTCGCTTTATACACAAAATATCAACTTTCTATGTACTTTTCCAAACTCTACAGATAAACTGGAAGCATTTTGAGCGTAACGGACGCCCGCGGCTTAATCACTATTTTCAGATGACATTCTTGTGAAATCTATGATAGATGAGCAAAATCAAACTTCACTACCTAAAAGTATGTTACATACTTATTTGAAAAATGTAAAAAATTTTAAGATGCATATTAAATGTCCATATTTCAAATGTGAATAAAACTATGTTATTTTTTTGCAATTGTGGACCAAGTTTTACTATAATGCCAAAATTTCTTCTCATTTCGAATAGAGCGTTTGTAGATTCAAGTCGTTATCAGTTTCTGGTAATTTTGAGTATTGTTCGACATAATTGATGAACAAAATCATTGAAATCTCGACTGAAATTTTCAACGTCCAGGTTGATGCCTACGTGGAACTACCCCTCTGATGAAAGCCAAGTAGATGTCTAAAATAGAGTCGTGTTATATTTAGAGGACGTGGCGCGATATCTATAGTTTTCTATTTGCTATCATGCAAAAAATTGTCATAAAAGAAAGAGACAAAACATAACTTTAGAAGGAAAGACTAGAAAGCGAATGTAGCTTGATCACTCGTTTTCTTTTAGAAGCTGGTCTTTCCACTCATCCTCGACATTTTCCATCGTTTCTCATTTGAGACCCTCCTGCTCCCCAGAGCATTCGTTTCTCTTCGTGGGACTTTTTTGCTCTTCGCATTCACGTACCCCAAGCCTCTTTCCTTTTCTCATGAGTCCCTGATCACCTTTGCCCATCGAGAGCGCGGCAATAACGCCGCCACTGTCTTCAAGTAGAACAGGATGACCTCAATTTGCTCGTATTTGACTTCATGGGTTTTAAACGTGCACTGAAGATTGAGCTCTCCCTCTCTCGTATACGGGGCCTACTGTCTCTCGTACGGCTACAGTCTCCTTCCCAAACTTCATAGGATTGTCAGGTCTATTTTTACTGACTCTGCTGCAAACAATTTGACCGCACTTACTTTGCTCTTGCCTCCTCCTCTTCGGGCGGATGAGTCCTCTGTCTCATTGGTCGTCCTGTTGTATCGCTCGAGGAGGGTTCCCGTTTTCTCGGCCTCTATTTCCGCCTCCCCACAGGTCAATAATCCCACAATAGCTGCCACATCAGCTTTAAAAAATGCACGGAATTTGAAAACATTTTGTTAGCGAAATAAAAAAACAAAACGTGCAAAAACGATGACGACGATTCCGTCCAAGATGACGGCCGACACTTGTCTTGTATTATTACTTGTTTTTAGTGTGCGTACAACCAACAGTTGAAATATTGTCGTTCAGTGAATTGGTTGTTGTTCAGTGAAGTTGAATGGCGCCACATTATATGAGGGGCTGCTGTGATTTTTGGAGATGGGCGATTTGACCACACCTAGCTCATTGTTTGGCAATTAATGCGGGGCGCCATTCGGTGTTTCGAAGTTTGCATAGATGAGGCGGTGTTGAGGTGTGAGACAAATTCAATGAGGGGCTGTTGACTGTTATTTCTTGAAGTTTCACAATTTGACAAATATGACTTTGTTTTCTGTTTAACTTGTCATATTTCAGTCTGATTGCATCATATTAAGTCTGACTGAATCATCTCTTTTAAAGTATGCAAATTTCAGATAGCAACTCGCTTTAACCAGAAGTCCAATATTAGAAATAATAAAATGCGGGGCGGCTCCTTCTATTTTCAGAGATGTGCCATGACAGAACAATGAGGGGCAAGATTAAGCATAAATGGGTTTCCTAAGAGAGTCGGAGATTCGCAGCTTCATTTGAGAGGGGCGTAAAAGTCAGACACTAAGAACAAGTTAGTTGTCGCACATGTGTCTTGTCATATTAGTCTATGAATATCTCTTATTTGTCAAATAGTTTCATTTCATATCATCTATGTGCCTGCATCACGGATTGCTACTTTTGAGCTCTATTTTCGAGCAGAGAAGGCCTTGTCGTATGATATTCATACCTTTTCCAATTCATGCCTAAGAATGCGATATTCAATCATTAATTATCTCAAATCAAAGATAAAAATGCATTTTGCTTTGAAATTATTCATTAATGAACTGAGATGTAAGATTACCTTGAGGATTCACCTCAATTCAACTGTAGAATTGTCAAAACGATAGTAAATAAAGTAAAAACAAATGCAAATGCTGGTTCCATTTGAAAGATTTACTGAATCCACATTCTGGGATCCATCCCAGTTCCCTATAATGTACCAATATATTTACACAGAGACATTTATTTTTATTTTCTAAGAATTAAGTCTTGCTGCTTTAATTATGCATTTTTATTGATTTCTCACCTGAGCTTTCGGCAATAATGGCCTTCCAAAAGCATGCGTGAAAATTTATGAATGCAATTAAAAAATCAAGGATAATTTCTAGAAGAATCAACAATCAAATTTGCTGTTTGGATCCAACGAACACCTTAGTTCACTTACGCATGTACATACGTGTACATCTTGTAACTCTATCCAGTGCCAGGTAGCAATATTTCCCTTCCCCATGTCATTGAAACATGGCGTTCACTGAAGGTAACGCACACTTCTCTGACGTTCTCTACATTCATATGACTACCAGGCAAGAACTACGAGCATTTGAAGCCCCTATCTCGCAATGTCAAGACAACATGTTGATCAGCTACCAGCCATAGATTTCGACTGTGATAGTCTAAGTCACCCGTTTCAAATTTAGTGAGAATTAGTTAGTTGCGAGACTGACTGACGTGCATAAACCATTCGTATGCGGTTTGCCTCTTGGATCTCACTCGAAGATTTTCTCAACCATAAGCGAAAGCTGATCTCATCGATGTCCGCTTTTCTATCTGAGCGTTTCGCAGTAACCAGTTAGCCATTCGTTTTCTGCTAGCCTTTACTATAGTTGAATTTCGTCGCTCTGTGGCACGTTACGTAACAGTTTCAAAGTTATCAGACTCCGTCCAGCACTTTGGTAGCCGAATTCTCACCCTATCTGGGGGGCGAAGTCGCAACTCATCATTTATTCATGTGTGTCTTTTAATTTCTTAAGACGTTCTCTATCCGAACGAATATTCCTTGCTCCGCCGCGCGGACGATCAACAGTCCCACTCTCACGGTGTGGGAATACAGCTGTGACTACATAATCTTCATTGCGCTCTTATGCAGCAACAGTTCTTTACCTGTCAACCACCCGAGTGACTCTTTTCTATGGGTTTTAATGGAATATGCGGGATTGTAAGGGATCCCATATGATACCATATAATCTCATATGATTCCATTCACGATGCAAATAGGATCATATGGGGTTCTTGGGGATTATATGGAATCCCTTAGAATCCCATACAACTGAATCCCCTAGATTCCACGATTCACATCAAAGGATTCCTTATGTAGAATATGAATATGGGATACCGTAGAAAGCCCATAGAAAATCATATGGGATTCATAAGGGATTTTCGGGGAATCCCATAGAAATCCCCTTTCAGTCCCATTAAAAAAGGTCCAAAAATACCATAGAAAATTTTTTATGGGAATCCCATACAATTGAGTCACTCAGGCAAGGAGTTGCGATTTTTTGGCATATTTGCAGAAAAATCAATCGACAAACGGAACTTCATCGATTTTTACAAAGATATCTATCAATGAATTGCGAATATTGTTCATGAGTTGAGATAGATGACGGCATTTTGTTTCTGTCGTAAATAATCAAACATCAGAAATGAGAAACTAGGTATTCAGTTTAATCAGATTAATAACATCAGAAATTAGTCATTGAATGTCTGAATTGAAGAACTATTCTTGATTTCTATACTTTTAACACTTTTAACGTTCAATTTAGCGATTCGATGCATGAACTTGAAAATGTGTATGAGTGAAGGTCATGCGTTCCGTGATAGAAATTATTAATGACAAATATGAAGAAAGATTTTCCGCATTCTCATTTATAACATCAACTGCAAAAGTGAAAAACCAGTGTGAGAGAGCAAACCCTCCTCCTCTTATTAATGGTTTTCTTCTTTATTGTCCTCTATTGCACTCATTGCTCCGGTTTCCCATTCGATTTTCACCTTATTCAAAAAGACTTAGTGAAGATGTTTTTAGAAAAGTATTGCTACGCTTGACTTTCATTTCTATTCTTTCATTAAACAGGTTGATAAAAGAATACTGTTGTTGTAAACAATGCTATTGTTACAGCTAATTCTTCATTAATATGCATCTAATAAATGTGAAAATTCACATCTTTGACGAGCGATCTGAAAAAAAGTGAAGAATGATCTGAATCTATTGAGTCTTGAAAATACTTTATGTGTTGGGAAATTCACATTAGGCTACAAGTTCCACATTCTCAGAGCAAAGTAAATTTAAAGTCTTTATGTCTGTTCTCTGATGGATATGAGCTCTAATTGTAAACAGACTTGGAAGCCGGACTGAGGTCGGCTTCTTGTTACCTCTCAGAAGGGATTCAATGTCAATTGATTGATTGCCCAGTCATTCCACTTTCATTCTGAAACCTTGCAACTCGTTCTCATGTGTATCTCAGGTCAAAAAGATCTACGATTTTCGGAAAAGTCATATCGACAACTTTGTTCAGTGCCTTGATCTTACACCGTGGCATTAGATTTACAGTGATCATCTCAATTTAGGGGGAAAATGTACGGTGTTTTATTCTTTTATTGAAGTTGCCCGATCGGTCATACCCCAAATATTTGTTGAGATGTCTTCGAGGGACAAAGCTTGGATGACTCCACAACTGAAGCATAAGATCAATTTAAGATACAAAGTTTTCAGAAATGGCGATATGTTGCTTTACCTACATTGCAGCAAATGTTCATAATACTTTTATTCTGACTAAAAATAATTCTAATACAAAAGTTAATTGCAGCTTTAGAAAAATAAAGTTTTAGAGGTTGTAATCCAAACTCACCTATCAAGCGATAGTTTACAGTTGTAGCTGACAAATGATAGAAACATTTGTATAATTGAAACTGTATTTTATTTAACTCAGATGTTATGAAAGCAAAATTCTCCACCGTACTGCATTCTTGATAAAACGGGTTCGTTCGCTGGATGTCTTCTTTTCTCAGTGACCGATTTTTTCGTATCAGTATACAAGATGCAGCATTTAACTCCTTCCGTCATATGTCTTCAGGTGTCCCTTAAGGGTCGATTCTGTCTCCAATGCTCTTTGCTTCTCACATGGGTTCATTAAATCAGAGATATAATTGTGCTAAGATGGTGAGTGAAATACGCTGACGATGTGGTGGTTTAAATTCCCGTTTCAGGTACTGCAAACATTGATCGCTATATTGACATTGAAGAAGATAATATCAACAAATGGTACTTTCTGCATGGATTGACATTAAACAGAGGTAAAACGAATTGTATGTTTATTCGCTGTAATAATTCCATTACATGTTTGGTCGATTCATCACTAAAGAATGTCTACCACTAAGCTGAAGTTTCTTGGTGTCATGTTCAACTTCTGCTTAACTTGAGACGACCATGTAGGCGTGCCAGCAGGAGAGTATATGCGCTCCGTCGTCCTAAGTTTTCGGGGCTTTCAAAGTATGACTTGATCCTGGTGTATAATGCCTATATTCGTTCTGTCATCGAATTTTATTCTCCTGTATCTATCGGCATCAATAAAAAGAATGGCTTCCTCCGTGTGAAATTACAACGATTGTTCCATCGCATCATCTGTGATAAAGACTGCCCTAATGATTGTCTCGGTGATTCGGAAAATCGTCAAATTTGTAGAGCTTTAAATGTGCTTCACGACGTGCTCAATCCACATAGCGATCTTCACCAGCTCGAACCTCGAATATTGACATTCTCACATCATCTTGAGATCCCTATCACCAGAACTCACCGCCGTGCGACAGCATTCACTCCGTTCTGTATCAAGCTGCATGATGACTGTGTGCCCTCTTTTTGAACTGTCACTGTTTTTTTATTACTTATTTATTTTATAATTTTTAATGCATACAAAAGTCTTCTAATTAGCAATTTCCTATCTCTATTGTGCCTATGTCATCAATGCGCGCTCATGAATTTTTTTTCTGTGTTACTATCGGTTTATCATTCTCAATAAAGACACTATTACTATCATTATTATCTAATTGATTGCTCAGTAATTCCACTTTCAAGTAATTGATTGATCCGGTAATTCCACTTTCAAGTAATAGATTGCTCAGTAATTCCACTTTCAAGTAATTGATTGATCCGGTAATTCCACTTTCAAGTAATAGATTGCTCAGTAATCCCACTTTCAAGTAATTGATTGATCCGGTAATTCCACTTTCAAGTATTTGATTGCTCAGTAATTCCACTTCTAATTAATTGATTGCCCTGTAATTCCACTTTTAAGTAACTGATTGCTCAGCAATTCCACTATCAAGTAATTGATTGCTCAGTAATTCCACTTTCAAGTATTTGATTGCTCAGTAATTCCACTTTCAAGTAATTGATTGCTCAGTAATTCCACTTTCAAGTAATTGATTGTTCAGTAATTCCACTTTCAAGTAATTGATTGTTCAGTAATTCCACTTTCAAGTAATTGATTGTTCAGTAATTCCACTTTCAAGTAATTGATTGCTCAGTAATTCCACTTTCAAGTAATTGATTGCTCAGTAATTCCAATTCTAATTAATTGATTGCTCAGAAATTCCACTTTAAAGTAATTGATTGCTCAGTAATCCCACTTTCAAGTAATTGATTGCTCAGTAATTCCACTTTCAAGTAATTGATTGCTCAGCAATTCCACTTTCAAGTAATTGATTGCTCAGTAATTTCACTTTCAAGTAATTGATTGCTCAGTAATTCCACTTTCAAGTATTTGATTGCTCAGTAATTCCACTTTCAAGTAATTGATTGCTCAGTAATTCCACTTTCAAGTATTTGATTGCTCAGTAATTCCACTTTCAAGTAACTGATTGACTCAAATTCCTAATGCAATTAGTTGATTTATCTTTTAAGACATTTCTCTTTGATGTCAATGCTTTGAAATGTATTAAAATTAGGTCTACATCATTTAGATACTTTAAGAATAATTTTCATGCCTTTCTAATTTCGACTGAAGGACCTATCCGACACTTGGCACTTGATCATGAAGACGCTCGCACAGAGAATTCCAGTATCTGGACAATTTTTTCCTTCTCAATAATCCACCAGTCGCACGGAAGATTATCGTTGACGGCAGGACGCGACACGCGCCCACAGGGTTCTAAAGTCTAGGAGTTCGTTCAATATTCAAAAACATACAGCAAATATCAATGTCATCTGCGAGGTGTTCAACAATTTCTTCAGAACTGTAAATTGATTGATTGATGAGAGCTATCACATTGCAAATTCAAGGGAAGCTTTCAGTCTTTGAATATTTCATAGTCATTGACTTCTTCAGTATCTCTTTTACACAACGCAGTACTTCTGCCTATAACTCGAAAAAACGCTTCTCTGCATTGTGATCTAGGTACAGGCAAGTTTGATTTCAACTAATTTAAGGTAGGTATACGAGTGCTTTCATCGTGCATTTTAGCTTTCACCTTGAATGAAAAAAAAATATTTTTTTCGGATCTTTTTAACTCTATTTACCCTAGGCCTTTTTTTGTCGGTGAAGTATTAGGCCTCAGCCACACTGCGAGCTTTTCCAAGTGTTTCCGAGCAAAGCGTTTGCAGGAAACAAAGTCATCATTACAGCAGTTGTAGACTGCCACAGTGCGAGCAAAGGAAAACAGAGCGATTGATAGCTTGCGGACATACGTTTGCTCGCGTTTGTTCGGGACGCTCGTGTTTGCTTTGCTTTCAGTGTGGCTGAGGTCTTAGGGGGCATTATTCCCCCTTAAGATCTTCTAAGCCATTAACTTAAATGGCATAACGTAGTGGGTTATATCTGTTTTGGGAATGCTCTGTCCGATAGTGGCATCAGTTTTTCATTCAAGTTGATCCTGTTACTATCAAAATCATTTTAAAATTCAAATAATATCAGAATAATCAGAACGTTTAGTCTCAAACTAAAAACACATTTTTTGGGTGACAAAATGATTTGACAAATGGAATTTAATGAAGTCAATGAGTGCACAGACGATGCTACATAAATGATGATATGAGATTCATAGATCCACATGCGTTTACAATGTGCAGAGTACATGTGCATATTTACAAATGATTTATGCTGATGCATCATGTAATAATGGAAACCATGGATGATGAAACGCTGGAAGGAGAGGATAATCAATGGTTCATGTATTTCAACGAATGAAGATAAATCACGAAGCAACATTATAAAAGCTATAGCGACAGTAGCGAAGAAAAAACGGCATTTTAGTAAATCCATTATTAATGTGTGGAATCCCAGGACATTTTACACTAACCTATTCAATCCTAAGTATTGAGAGGTCCGGAAAAGAATATTTATTAAGTAATATGCAATGCAGTTATGTCATTGAGCAACGTACATGTATCATGTCAATCAGTGGCAATTGATGATGCAAATTATCTTACCTGCAAAGGATGGCAATTTAAGAAATGCGAGACACTTTAAATTGATATTGTTCTTGACATCGTTGACTTCGTACAGGCTTCTTAAGTTAAACTGAAAATTCTTCTGCGATATGTCACGTTCTTTACTGCTCTTGAACAGTATTCATTCTGTCATTCAATGTTTCAACCAAATTTGTATGGTTGCAAACCAACATAGTTCTAGTTCTGACGTCATTTGCAGTTTTGATATATTTGCTTAGCTTAATAATGCTTCCAATATTCAGTCTTTGCAAACCATAGAAATTTTGCTTCGAAACATCAATAAGAAATGGTATGTAACCACAGAATTAGACAGGTCGTCTCTTCTTCCGTTTAACTAGAAAGGAAACATTGGAACATGTAACGTTATTGAAATGGCACAATCTCCTGACTAAATACCATAGCAATCGAACAATGCGCAGCCTGTTCAAAATTAAACACGCCAATTTCTGCAGTTTCAGTGACTGTTATCAACCGGATCACACAGCCAAGAGACGCAGGCGATGTCAAGTTCTACAGAGAAGTTTGTGAACGTTTTTTCGTGCGCCTGCTAACTTTTTTGATAATGATCGGAGGCCCCAACAATATCGAGAAAACTTTTACGCAATGATCTGAATTCTTCGAAATTGAAAGAACCGTGGTGATCGGAGCATTTTAAAGGAATTCAGAGCAATCCGCAAGCGACGCACGACGATTTTTCCTATCTCTGCAAGGTATTGAAAATTTCTTTTTGCCCACTTAATAAGTTCCTGCATGTGCCATTATTTTGATTCAGTTTGCACTTCTAGCAAAGTGATACAGTTAAACAATCTAATTCTGTGCTTCCAATATTCAGTCTTTGCAAACCATAGAAATTTTGCTTCGAAACATCAATAAGAAATGGTATGTAACCACAGAATTAGACAGGTCGTCTCTTCTTCCGTTTAACTAGAAAGGAAACATTGGAACATGTAACGTTATTGAAATGGCACAATCTCCTGACTAAATACCATAGCAATCGAACAATGCACAGCCTGTTCAAAATTAAACACGCCAATTTCTGCAGTTTCAGTGACTGTTATCAACGGAACACACAGCCAAGAGACACAGACGATGTCAAGTTCTACAGAGAAGTTTGTGAATGTTTTTTCATGCGCCTGCAAACTTTCTTAATATTGATCGGAGGGCCCAACAATATCGAGAAAACTTTTGCGCAATGATCTGAATTCTTCGAAATTGAAAGAACCGTGGTGATCGGAGCATTTTGAAGGAATTCAGAGCAATCCGCAAGCGACGCACGACGATTTTTCCTATCTCTGCAAGGTATTGAAAATTTCTTTTTGCCCACTTATTAAGTTCCTGGATGTGCCATTATTTTGATTCAGTTTGCACTTCTAGCAAAGTGATACAGTTAAACAATCTAATTCTGTGCTTCCAATATTCAGTCTTTGCAAACCATAGAAATTTTGCTTCAAAACATCAATAAGAAATGGTATGTAACCACAGAATTAGACAGGTCGTCTCTTCTTCTGTTTGACTAGAAGGGAAGCATTGGAACATGTAACGTAAATGAAATGGTACAATCTGCTGACATAATGCCATAGCAATCGAACAATGAGCAGCCAGTTCAACATTAAACACGCCAAATTGTGCAATGTTTCAATGACTGTTATCAACCGGATCAGACAGCAAAGAGACACAGACGATGTCAAGCTCTACGGAGAAGTTTGTGAACGTTTTTTCGTGCGGCTGCTAACATTTTTAATGCTGATCGGAGGGCCCAACATAATCGAGAAAACTTTTGCGCAATGATCTGAATTCTTCGAATCTGAAGGAGTCGTGGTGATCGGAGCATTTTAAAGGAATTCAGAGCAATCCGCAAGCGACGCACGACGATTTTTCCTATCTCTGCAAGGTATTGAAAATTTCTCTTTGCCCACTTATTAAGTTCCTGCATATGCCATCTGTTTGAATCAGTTTGCACTTCTAGCAAAGTGATGCGATTAAACAGTCTAATTCTGTGTATGTAACGCAATCTGATATCATTATACACGGAACATTTGCAAACAAAATGAAATACAGTTGCCATTGTTCTATCATTGCACAAGCTTCATATTCTTTCTTCATGTTCTAATCTATTTCTATAACTTCCTGTTCATAGAGCTAAATTATGATTTCCGCACTTCATTTTTAACAATGGTGCAATATCTTTACGTTCTAGATTCAGGGTCAGATAATGTTTCATTGAGCAATCAAATTGTGCTGATTCCAAATCATCGGTTTCAGTTCGACGTCCTTAGGCATCATTTATCCATTCAGCTCTAAAATGTTCAGTCAAATGTTCAGTCTGGTTTTAATTACATTCCTACATTGTGCAATGCATAAATAAGGTAATTATGTTTTCCTCAAGATATGATAGATTTAATTGTTTGATAAGTCTTCCTTTTCACAAGACCATGTACATAAGTAGTGATTGTTATTCAAATTGTATGATGTATGATCAAAGCAAATGTTTATAATACTTTTACTCTGACTAAAAATAATTCTAATACAAAAGTTGATTGCAGCATTATAGAAATAAAGTTCTAGAGGTTGTAATCCAAACTCACCTATCAACCGATAGTTTACAGTTGTTGCTGACAAATGATAGAAACGTTTGTAGAATTGAAACTGTATTTTATCTAATTCAGACAATTTGTTATGAGAACAAGATTCTCTACCGTACTGCATTCTTGATAAAGTTAACATTTCGAAGGTATTTCTTGCAATTGTCCCATTAACTTATCCAAGCTCTTTTAATTTTCTGGCGGCTAAATAAATAATTGACTGATTTCCTTTTTTTAGCAAGTGAAAGTAAATGTCTTTTTAGTATTATTTGATATCCAAGATCCTGAATACTTATGTTATTTGACGATTACAATTTGTTTTGTGTAATTGTTTAAGTTAATTCTAAATAATCATTTTCAAATACATCATTATGAATCATAAGTTTTGTTTTTTCGTGAGTCAAATTTCAAATATTATTTTTAATTATTTTTGTGAATTTTAGTTCTGCATCTGATCAGCAGTTATTCAAATTTTTCAGAATCATGTTGCTTTTAACTTCAGTGTCTCGATAAAAGTCACCGAATTTGGTGTTTCTTCGCCTGTAGAAGTTAAAACCAAAATATACGATTTTAGTGATGTTTGAGTTAGACTAAAAGTTTGAATAATTTGACCTTTGACCTCACTTAGTACAATGATGTGATCTCAGAGTGATTAATAGTCATCGTTTTATTAACCAACTTAATCAGATCTTTCTATTAGTGTATGGTTTATTAGTTTTGTTGTCATTTTCCATTTCAAATAGTTATCTAATGGAAATTTGTTAAAAATTGGCGGTTTTTGACCTTTGACCTTCACCTCAATCCAGGAAATACATTAGATATAAAACTGATGCTGCTTTCCTGAATCCTCTTTCAATCCCTATTCGATTGATGCGTTGTTTGACAAAATTGGTGTAATAGTTTGGGAGATCAGCAGGGGGTGATAATTCCCCTCTCCCAATGAGGCGAGGGTTAAGTACTAAGCAGTCAATCAACATGCTCATAACAAATCCACTGCAATTGCTCTATCATGTCAATTCGTATAAATTGCAATTTTTTGCTAGCAGAAAACAGTTGCAATCAGTGGCGTCTTCTCCGTACCTGCGAGGCCTTCGGCGCATCCTCAAAAATTATTTACCAACATTTACAAAAATGAAAAGTGTCATCATTCATTTAAATTCGATAGCTTCCGTCTCAAAATCAGACGCTCAACCTCACTGAACAGTTTTGCAGCACGTGCTTGAATCACAGCTGTTTTCTTCGAACAATTAGACACACAAGCTACTCGTGTGTTCGGACGGAGCATTGATGTTCAGACAGAGCGAAAGAGAGTTGTGTGCGTGTGAGGCAGCAAGCGCACGCGTCAATATTGGCTTTCCTGATAGACATGATGCTTTGCCTTCTCCAATTTTTGCAATGAAATTCTACACAATTCTTGATCGAGGCGCGGTATCTAAATGTAGTAAGGGAAGCGCAACCCAATTGTTCATAGCTTCGCTTAATGTGAGAGAAGTCACTACGTCAACAGTAGCAGATGGATGACCTTCAGACAAGACTGCAATCAGATGATGAGCGTTCTACAGTGAATGCAGAGTAATGCATCTGACTCGAACATCCAGATTCGGTAGAATTCCATAATTTGTTTTTACGTGATTGATGTGACGCTTATGTTTAGTACTGCAGATGAAATCATAACCACGCCTTTCGTCCCAAGGGAATATACTGAAAAGATGACAGTCGTCAAGCAAGGTAGGCCAACACCTGACATGAATTTGAAAGTCACACAGAAAGAAATACACAAGACATTTTAATGCATCAAAATTTCAAACGTGAGTGACTGACCGGCCCTCAGAAACGCAAGAAACTGTTGATCTTGCCTCCTTTTTTCTCAAGAAAATGTGGTCTGGACAGAGAGATGATATAGTGATCTAAGCTCCTTGAGTAAGGCGGTTAAGTGACATGAGCTACACTTCTCATGTGCACATTCACTTGGCCTCAAAAATGTTCGGAAAATTGTTATTAAAAATTCAACTTTTACGAAAATTAATGATGTGACATAAAAGTGCTTTGTATAGAAATAATATCCCAATGCCGAGTGAAGGCCTATGGTAAGGGAGCACGCGACGCCACTGGCTGCAATACAATAAACTTTTGATGACCCCTGGATATGAGACTCAACGACCCATGGGCTCTTTCTCTTTACCAACAATCTAATAACCTTGCCAATCAATTATTCAAAAGAAAGTTAGTGAAAGATAACAGGATGTCGCCAACGTTAGGCACAAGACCAGCCCGAGTAACCAATTCCCCCAAATACTTCCTATTTTGATTTGTCATGGGTTTCTTATACTAAAATTGCCTCAGGATTGACAACATTTGCTGAATTGCCTAAATAAAACCTTTCCAATGACTTATAGAACATGTTAGGACTGTTGTTTCCATTAGAGTTTGGTTTTTCACTTATTTCATATCCCGAAACTTAATAGTCTTTCCATCTTGTGTCGTTCATCTAATAAAAGTACTCTTAAACAGATGATAAAACATTCTTATGCATGTAAAATGCATGTAATTGTAGCGAACCTTTCGTCATTTGAAACCAAAGGTTATGAAAACTTCACAATAGACGCAATTTTAAACCTTGTCGGAATTCTATGCTTCGTATAAACAAAACATGCGATGTTTTAGTCACTGAATAAACATTCAGATCTCTGCCTGTAGGTGATCGTGGATGATATGAAATGTATCAACCTTTCATTCGTTATAAGAAAAAAACCAAATAAATCATGGTTTACGCTTGCGGTTTGGAGGAACTGTCAACCAGTGCACAAACATCGCCATAAATTAGCTGAAACTGCTCATTTCCGAGTTATTCTGTTGGTTTGTGTTTCTTACCGATAAATTTAGTTGACCTTTTCAGTTGGGGAAGACCTGAACATGTTTATCTCTTCAAGCATATTGTAACACTGGTTTGAAGGTTAATGTCTCTAAATATCGTATTTCTGATTTATGAAGTCAGGAAAGGTGACATAATGAAAATCTAACCTTGACGATTCTGTGGGGAGCTGGAATTCTCAAGGGTGACGAAATCTGCAGCAATGAAGCCAAAATAATCGACTTTTCTTCATGGGAAGTGTTAGGAGTTGAATTGTCATCACTCCTGGAAAATCATTTGTTTAACTGTTCGTTAGAAAGTATGCCAGATGATACAGCCGTCACATGCTATGAATATTGTAAGTGGACCAGTTAAAACCGGGTGAAAAGTAGTAATTGACATTGCACGAGCTCGTAATTAGCGTAGATTTGCGCCATATTCTACTGACGTGCTGACGTCTAAATCATCGATGAAAATCAGCACAGCATAAACGTAGGAAACACAATGATTGGAGAAGGAAAAGGGAGAGTGGACAAATCTCACCTATCAAGTCAGTCCCGAACAAATAAATCCTATCCGACAAAGTTCCTGGACAAAGTCCCATGCGGAAAGCCGTCTGGAAAAGATAGACGTTGCAGTCGCCTGCTGTCAGGCAGACCTGGAAGCGAGCCGGGTCGGCCTCGGGCCTGCTGAATTCTGTAGGCACCTAGGCAGGGCGGAGCGGGCCTGGAATGTCTAGTACCCGGCAGATATTTATTATGTCTGTAATTAGAAGCATCTTCCTCATTTGATCATTTAAATTGTCTGAATCAATTCATGTGATGGCTTGTCAACATGGCTCTTCATCAATAAGACGAAGTAAATACCGGCACGACGAATTGTCATAAATATTGCTTTATCGACCCGAATAAACAGTCGATGGAAGATTAGCATGTATACTGAAATTTTGGTTAAAAGAGTCAATTGAATATTTATTTCAATTTTGACGTAATGACTTAACTTTTTCAAATAGAGCGCATGTCTTCAGTGCTTTCGTCTTCTCTGCTTTAATAAACTTAAACATAACTTACAACAATGGCAGCTATTTGCACATCCGATCCAATTTATTTGTGATAGACAGACGCGTTATCTATGTACAGCATTTGAAAAAAATATATTCACTCCATCAAATGTTTAAAAATTCACCTTACTGCCCAACAGTAATCAATTTACTTACAGATGGCCCTACAGCATGCGATCATGTAATCAACAATTAGATGTTTAGGATGATTCTTAAGGCGATTGCACTCAAATAACATGATTGATATTTTCAATAAAGATGGTAAAGTTAGCGAATCGAAGGAATTTCTCACCCGGTCCCAGATACAAAATTTATCCGGGCCGGTGCCGGCACCAGCTCTGCTGTCAGAGACCCTTTTCCGCTGCCTTGTGATTCTCATCTTTTTCCACACCATTTGCCTGTTTTCTTAAGAGTGTCATTTTCAAGCAGACAAACGAGGATGAAGCAGGGATGCGGAGTTGGAGTCCGCACTCCGGCCTATAACTAGACCCGAAATAATTATATAATACAAGCAAATTTTTTATCCTCTTGCATAGCTGTCATTGTCTTGATGTCAACTTTCTCCGTCAAACAAAAGTACAGAGACAGCAGTGCATACAAAGCTTATAATAGTTGAGGGAATGAACCGTGATAGTGAAAAAGGATTGTCTTTTCACTCGGCGATTTAGTGGAGACGACAAGGCCTCCTAGCCAAAGATCACATCAGAGACAAAAATGAAATGCTAGTTTGTTTGAGAACATTACCTCTTACCCTCACGTTAATCGTGTGTGATGGCTCCACCAAAGCGCATGTTAAAATTGAAAGTGTACTCATATTTTTTGAAGAAGAATGGGGGATTTTCCTGCCCGGTAGACACTGGAGAAAAACCGTGTGAAGCACACATCAACAAGATGGGAGGAACCGAGTTGCATGCATCCAACTTAAAGCGACATTTGATAAACTAACTCTCAAAAGCGATTCTCGTCAATATTTCAAACATAGACGTATAACGACCATCGTGTACGAGTTGAACATGAACACACTCATGGTTCAAATGGAACCATGATGGAACCATGGTTCAAAAAAAAACACACATGATTTTTTCCATTCAAACCTGCAGCATGTTTCTACACATGCAGGGTGCTCTCATTTTTACTAACTCGCCAAAAACAAAATTGAAGTCTGCTTCAGTAAAATAAGGCCTTAGCATGACATGTGCTAATTCAAGTCGCTGGTTATTGATAGAAAATCATAATTCATAATATGCAGGATAACTGTAAACACTTAAAATAGGTATAGCATAACGGTCAGGCTGTATCATCACCTCATTCCAGCTTGTCCTATATGTGGTACTCTCGGCGGTTTAAGGTTAAGCCTATACTGATCTATGCTGTAGGTTACCAGTTGTTTTTAAAAACACTAGGCTATATATAATTGCCACCCGGAGTCGGAGTCCTATCAAAATGAAAAGATTCCGCATCTGTGGGATGAAGGAATAATCAGTGATGCTATTCCGCCAATGCATTTTCTCAAAAACTGAACCATCAGAAAACAGCTATTTATGCAGAAATCATTTGATCATTAGATTTTGTGCAAATCTTCAATAGAATTCGAGTTTTGTATAGAATTCACTACTTATGTGCAAACTCTCATTCTTGGTCAAAATAACACCGACTTCGCAGTCTCTACTGAAAACCTCTCCTCTAATTTCCGTAGTCATTTCGATGGCCTGTTATTTTCCCTAGCCGATTCCATTACTGTTGCGGTACTCTTTATCTTGCTTTTTTTATAATTTCACGTTGAAAGACGATTTTGAATAACGACGATTTACACTATGATACGGTTGTAGTTGAGATACGAAAAAAGCGCAGCAAATGATCTTTTTTCTGTCACATTTTGGTTCATAAAGCACATATCGGAATGTTTAAGGTGGTCAAATTAAAGCCTTCTATACTACCCAGAAGAAGCTGCATCTAATTGAGATATAAGAAAATATTCAAATTAGATTCGCTAAGCAGAAATTAAAAGAATGTTTTCTGACACTCACTGTGATAATAACTATTCGGCAACAGAAGAAAAGGAAGACTTAAGGAGTAATTAAAAGACGCTGCTTCATTGTAAAATAATTTGCACACGCACAGTTGTTTGTTTGTTTGAAGTTTGAATCGCAGTGTTGCACTGATACATCACTTTGGATTGAAATGGCAACATTCAGCTGTCGAGAACCAAATTTGAAAAGTACATTGAGATCATTTGAGGACATCACCGGATGTTTTCCTTTTAGTCAGAGTCCTGTGACCTCAACAAACAACAGCTGAGTGCTCTTTTAATAACTTGAAATATCTGAAACGATATGTCGATCCTGCAGCTGCAACTGGCGCCTTTCAGGATCATTTTTGATCGGTTAGAATGTATGGCGACAATTGAACTCCATTCAAAGGTAGAGCAATCTTTTTTTGTAATTTGAGAGCAGCAGGCAGCCAGGAGATTGATTTGAAAATCACTGATTTAAATTGAGGCAGTTGGGTACATCACAGACTTCTAAAGCCTAGTTTCCATTAAGATTCGCTTGTTCGTACGGTTAAGCGAATTGTGCGTGCGCTTTGTATTCGCTCTAGGGAACTAAAATTCGCGCTACCGTAAAGCGGTGGCTGTATCGAGCAATCATGATTTCCAAGGACGCCGCCAAGCAAAGCGAATAGGGATTCCCAGAAGTAAAAAATAGAACATTGAATTATAGTGTTTGAGGTTGAGTATATCAGGTAAGGTAGTTTCTCTGACAACACATAGTACGTGGCAGATGGAGTGTGATGAGCGTTGCGCATTGGCGATTTTGCTATATATTACAGGCGATTAACCCTACTAGCGGCAGGGGGGCATTATGGCCCCCCTCGGTTTTTTTGATCTCACGTCCAAACGAAAAAAGATATGAAACCCCCGTTTCATGAATTTTCCTAATTTTGTCTTGGCTGCCTCTGAGTGGTAGCTGATTGATATTTGACCCAATACTTGAGCCACAGGAGCCAGTTTTGGAAGAACAATTAGCTTGTTTCGACATTCTATGATGGCCTTTTCCCTGTACATTTAGCTTACCTGGACGTTGCGTACTTCTGCCGGTGTGTGATGCTAACATTCTGCGTATATTATGTTGACTCTGTAAAGATTTTTTCTGTACGCATTTCGTAATAGTAATATTTTTACACATACACTCAATGAAAAAATAAAGTATCCGGTTAGATATTTATCTCTATTTCGAAAACAAGACAATATGCACTACTTGTGCTTCAGAGTCGATCACAGAAACAATATCAATACACGTATAAAGTCACGAAAGGCGTACTAGTACATAGAAAACCGTCAAAATCTCGTAACATCACTTTCAGTATCCAGTACTGCTTCTACGCGATCACGCATTGAACTGATGAGAGAAGCTCGATAATTGACATCATCCATCAGTTCATTCCAAATGACATCAAGCGTAGCAAAGAGTTGGTCACTGTCTTCTGGGTCCTCATATTCTCTTTGGATATTTCTCTTGCCCACACGTGTTCGATGGGATTCATGTCGGGACTAAATACAGGCTAGTCTAAGGTAGGGATTCCATTGTGTTGAAGGAACAGTTTCGTCCGGTTCGCCGAATGTATCGGTGCATTGTCTTGCTGGAAGATGCCACCTGCTTGAGTGATTGTATTCCATACTGGAAGAAGTTTACCTTCAAGGATGTCGATGTACTTTTGTGCATCCAATCTCTCTTGAATTCTCACCAGGCTCGTATGTCCATTACTCGAGAATGCACCCCACACCATTACATATGCGCGACAGATCTGTTCGGAGTACGGCAGACGTAGCGATCCGTGTACCGATCTCCTATCGATCGACGGACATACTGTACTCGTGACTGACCGAAGCAGAATTTCGATTCGTCAGAAAACACCACTTTCTTCCACCTCGTCAAAGTCCACGATGACTTTTCTGTAGCCATTCCAATCTGCGATGTTCATGATCTGCTGTCAAGGCTGTCTTTCTAGCTGAGACCACCGCTCAGCAATCGATTTATTACGATCCTTCTGGTGCATTCTAGATTTAGGTTTTGCTTAATTACTCTGGCAGAGCAAAAAGGATGGTTCGAAGAGAAAGTTAAAATTTCCTCATCTTCTTCTGTTGTACTTTTCCCACGGCCACAAGAAGCTCGATTGGTTGCTTTAGCAGCTCCACCAGCTGATAGCCTCTGTAGGTACTTTCTGACTGTGTTCTCTGAAATCTCGAGGCACTCAGCAATTTTAGGTCTTGAAAAATTCGCATGAAACTTTAAGGCGTAGATTTGACCTCTCTGGAATTCAGTCAAATCGCATCCACGTGTCGCCATGACTAATTTGCTAATGCTACGATACTGTCAATGATTGTGGTGTATGTAGCTAGCGGATTGAACAGAGTACAACTCGGTACATAGAAATAAACTGTTTATCTGAAGTTTGCTAGAATGGAATTGACTCAAGGTCGCGGCACATCCGGGGGAACTAAGTTGGGGCATGAAGAACCAATGAAAGGCTTCGATTTACTCATGTAACTGATTCTAACCCAATGATACAGGCGTTGACAGATGTATCTAAGTGAAAATGCGTGCGATTTATGTGCCACTATTGTGTATTGCATGAAGCTTAAATTCCATTCTAGAGGTTTTTTTATTGTTATCAATTTCTATGGCTCGGTATGCATGAAAGAACAATGAATGGAATCACAGCATTAGGCCTCAGCTACACTGAAAGCAACGCAAACACGAGCGTCCCAAGCGTCTCTAGTAACCGCATGTCCGCAACCTATCAATCGCTCTAGTTTGCTTTGCGTGCATTATGGAAGTCTACAAATGCTGCAATGATGACTTTGTATTTGCTGCAAAACGCTTGGAAAAGCTCGCTGTGTGGTTGAGGCCTAATGGTTTGACTATTGATTAACTTCTAAAGTTCATATTTCACACCAACGAGTAGAAAAAAATGACTGAAATGATAAATTTGTCACTGTTAACATAACTTTTTCCACCGGGTACCTTATTTGTTCCTTGAGTGTATGTAGAGATTTTTGCTGATTTTGTAGTATACATATAATTAGATTGTTAGAATATAACTTGATTAGCTGTTTCAGACAATTTTGATGATTGAAATGGATAAACATACATGAAATGGAAATAGTAACATGATCAACTTGGAATGCAAAACAAATACCACCATCGTCCATCGTAAGGAGCACACCGGAAATAGGTAAACCTCATTTCGTTGGCTCATTTTAGATGGCATTTTGAGCTTCAGATGTTAATTTCAGAATTCCTAGATAATAAATGATGGTTTGAATTTTGAAATGCTATTTATAGTTACAAGATCAACTTGGAATGCAAAACAAATACCACCATCGGAAAGAGCATACCCGAAATATGTCAGATCAAATTTTGTCGTCTCATTCTAGATGATAGTTTGGGAGATCTTAGGGTGGCCATAATGGCCCCCCCTGCCGCTTTACCGAGCAGAAAAAGCCTGCCGCTAATAGGGTTAAAGAAGAAATCAAGGAAGAGGCCACGGTTTTGGGTTCGTTCAATATATCTACTGAGAAGTGAACGAAGCGAGTATAGGTTATTTATCGAGATGCTAGATCACGACAGTGAAATGTTTTTCCGATATACTCGAATGAGTCCAATCAAATATAGATACCTCCTTCAACTTGTCAGTCCTTTGATTTCTCATTGTGGGCCACGACAACCTATTACTCCAGGTGAAAGACTTGCCATGACTTTGAGATTATTGTCGACGGGAGACTCTCAACAGAGTATTTCGAACAGTTTCCGCGTTTCCCGATCATCTGTCTGCAGAATTATTGAAGAAACCTGTGAGGCAATTTATAGTGTTTTATCGGAAAATTATCTTTCTTCTCCAAATTTCGAAGAATTTCATCAGATAAAAAAGGAATTTTGGTCTCTTTGGAATTATCCCAATTGCTGTGGCGCTATTGACGGAAAACACTGCCTCATTCAATGTCCATCCCAAAGTGGCAGCGTGTTTTTCAATTACAAAAAGACTTTTGGCATTGTACTTTTGGCTGTATGCGATGCCAATTACTGCTTCACTATGGTCGACATCGGTGCTGCTGGGAGACAATCCGACGGTGGAACGTTTAATAACTCAAACATTTATCATTCGCTTGAAAATGGTATCCTATCTCCTCCAAATTTTTTACCCAACATACCGTCAACCGAAAAACATTCTGAAAACAAAATGCCATCAGTTATTGTAGCCGATGAAGCGTTTCCACTACGAGGTTACATGATGAGACCATTTCCAGGAAGGAGTAATAATGCTTGACAAGCTATCTTCAATTATCGACTATCCCGTGCTCGCCGAGTTATTGAAAATGCCTTTGGAATCTTATCATCTCGATGGAAAATATATAGGCGACCAATGATCTTGCAGCCGAAAAAAGTTTGTTCTGTGATAAAAGCAACAATTGTTTTGCACATTTTTTTAAAGAAAACAGATGCTAGTAATCCTCCAGCCATCCAATATTGCCCATCATCCTATGTTGACGAGGAATCTGCTGATTGGGAGATAGAATCACAAGGATTATGGAGAGATATTACCGATGGCGATTCTAATTTATTGCCTATTCGATTCGAAACAGATAGAGTGAGAGGAACTCCAAAAGCTATTCGGGAACGCTTTTGTGATTTTTTCATTAACCATGGTGCAGTTCCATGGCAGGAAAACTCTATTCGTAAAGGTTGCTCCAATTAGGTAGTGATAAAGCTTACAGGCCTTCAGTGCACGACAGAAATATTGATTCTTGTAATTTGTTCACATGTTTCACTGAATTAAAAGATGCTTAATGGTAGTCCTGCATGTTTTTTTCTATAGAAACAGGAATGTCTTAGTTTAAAAGTTTCGTTTTCTTAGGAATTTATATTCGGGATATTATCTATTATTTTACAACATTGACGTCATATACAAATATCATTATTGAATGTTTTCATTTTTAGCCTGTTAACGATAATAGCAAAAGCAAGAACACTTTTCAGTGTGCACTCCGTGTTTTTATTTGGTCAAGCAGTCAAATAATAAAATCAAATCAAAATTACAGGAATTTTCGGCCTCTTGGCCCTTGTCAACTGTTGATGTTTTTGATGTTTTTGATGATTTTTTTTAAGTTAACGATATATTCATGTAAACTTTTTTCGCAATTATGTTGGTATAAAAATTTACGAATAGCCTGTCTGTCCTGAAATTTTAACAAATCCGTTAAATAGGCTCCGTGTAATCTTGCTAAGAGAAAACAGACAAATGGGAAATTGAAAACAACTAGGTGTATATATTTTCTTGTACTTATTCTTGATAGGCATTACGAAGCCCACTAAAGATTTAAGAAATCAAAGTAGACGAAAATATTATGAAACTTATATATTTGTAGTCAAGTCATAATGTTGACTAAATAAGCCATATAGTGCTTCCTGTTTATTTCTCGATAGGCTACCGCAGTTATGTAATTCTTATCATTTTGCTTTCTTAAAAATTATTATATATGTTTGATTAACAATATTTCAATAAACTTAAACCCGAAAAATCGAATAAAAACATGAAACGAATGTCTTTCAAGAATGTATATTTTAATCAAATTACAATTGTATATTTTCTCATAATTCATAAATATGATAACATAAAGCTGAAATACTATCCCAAGACAAATAGTCGCAATCTTACTATTAGCCTACTATTATTACGTAACACAATATCGATCACGTTATCCGTGAGATTCAAGCAATCACTAGAATATGCACAATTTGTACATGCTTGAACAATCTCGTATAAAGATTCACTTAATTTCATTCGAGCAAATGCTTGCTTATTTGGCGGGAGTCCTTTTAGTTCCATAGCTACGGTTCGACCGAAACAATCATTCACATCTTGAGATTGAGTATTATGAATAGTTTTGATTATAGCCAGAATCTCTTCGTCGATTGGGTTCATTGTATTTCGCTTCTTCTCGATAGGTGGACCTGCAAAATGTTCTGTAGAAGGAGATTCAAACTCAATATTCGAATTTTCTTTGTCTTCGCTTTGTGACTTTGTTTCAATGGTGGCTTCTGGAACGATAATGTTTGAAAACGTTTTTCGAGGTCGAATCGTATCACTGAGAAAATCTAGAATATCGTAGTAAATCCATTTTGACTGTGATGTAGCTGCACTATCGCTGGTAGTTTTGCTCAATTTCGTTCGTGATTTGACGTAAGTATCGCGTATATTTTTCCATTTTTTCTTCGCTTGATCGACTGGTACGTTCAATTTCTCAGCAATTTCTCTCCAGGAGTTATCTTTTGCAAAATTGTTCTTATAATCAGAATCAGATGCATCATACAAATGTGGCTTGTCCCGCACAAGCTCCACCAAAGTTTCTGTTTCTATTTGTTCTGCTTCGTTCTTCTCCATCAGCGCTCCGTATACCCCTCGATGATGCATTTAAATAAATGAAAATACTGATGTGGGATTCCCTGAGGATTATTAACAGAAGCTTGGTTGGATTTGACAGGCATCGTGACTCATTTTTCGCTTTGTTCGCTTCGCAAATGAAAATAGAAGCGACTTGCCACATTCATCGAAGCGGCGTCGCAGAAGGGAGAGGCGATAAAGCGAAGCGCGAATTCTAATGGAAATCTCTTTTTTTGATACAAGGCGAAGCGAACGCGAAGCGAAAGGGAAAGCTGATGCCATGGAGTAATTGACCAACTAGCAGCCTATTTGCTAATTTTGTGTTAGTAAGCGAATTTAATGGAAACCGGCCTTAAGAGAGGAACGGAAAGTCTGCTGCCCCATTGCTGGTGGGTTGGTTAAGACAAGGTAACATAAGGGACCCGCGAGTCGCATTGAATAGCAATTGTATGGCCAAACTGAACCTGTCCCAACCCGGCCTTACCATACCAACCACTGTTCAATATTAATTGAATGCTCCTATCCCAAAATTGCAATTAGTAATGAGATAATTTCGATTATAGTGCAGCCGAACGAGTTTCTGCAGGGAACGAGGCCGAAAATGAAACTTTCACAGTATGATGTACACCTCATAGTCAGACAGCCAGAACGAGTTTCTGCAGGGGACGAGGCCGTAAAATGAAATTTTCACAGAATGATATGTACCTATGACTGTTCGGAATCTGCGCGTCTTCCGATTTCTGTCTGGTTCCTCTTCTTGTCAGACATCATCATGAGAAACGCATGTTAATTCAATGGGATGCCGACTGAAGTATTCTGCAAAAATGTGATTTCTATGCTTTCTCTGATTACGTGAAAAGTACTAAGTATAGAGACATAATTTTTGCCATAGACCGTCTTTATGTCATTTCCTATGATATGCATGTGATCATGTTTACTGATCGGCAATGTATGCAGGAATGTGGTCCAATGGGGATAGAATGAACAAAAGTACATGAACATCATCAGCAATGACCTGAAGACACTCCATATCAAAATTTGTGTCTGTAGACTTAGCAATAAGAAGAAGTAATTTTTCGTAAATTAAATAATTAAATATTGAGTTGCATCCTCAGTTGAAAAATGGGAACAAACCTGAATAGCTGATATTTCATCCAATATCAGGAATCAGTAACAGGCCTAGTTCACATCTCTCAACACCGACACAGATCCTTATTTAAAATTGCAGCCATGCCCGGGTAAATTTGAGATTTGCAATTGGCAAGTTGGTGACATTTCTACGGGCATTCATTGAATATCACTTTATACACACGATTTGCTAGTAGTGCATTTGAAGTGATATTAATGAATCCCCGTCAAAAGTGACGTCATCAGGAACTTTTGCATCGCTTTTATGCTTTGACGATTCGGTTTGGGCGACTTTGAGTGGACTGATTCGAGCAGGAAGAGTCAGACCTTCCATTATATATAATAAATTGGAACCCGAAAACCTCCGGAGTACACCTACAGATGTTGGAAATGAAGTCGATACGTGGGCATCCGTGCAGACATGCGCGTGATGGATGTCCATAACTTGTGCTATTTTACACCATCTTATGTAGGCACACGATAAAGTTCATTTAATGTAATATGACAGCAAACATAGCTTTCAGTTGCAATTTATAGCCTATTCAGACCAAGTTAGAGGAAATGAACACCACCATCCGAAGGTTCCGATCCTCCATACGTTGAAACCCACGGAACTTTGGAAGACAGCATGCCTTGGCCCCGGGATGTTGATGCTCTTCCGAGCTCGGAATACAGAGAGTTAGGAGCATAGAGTAAGTATACCAGGTAGAGTGGTAACTCCGCATTTATTAAATCCCCAATGTGTATACACTTTCGATTTTATTAAATGAACTCAAGGGGGATACAGGTGGCATTGTCACCAAATCTTAGATATGCAATTTTTGCAGTTTTGAAGAAATTACAACGAAATTGAGTGATCATGATAGTAATGCAGAAGGGAAGTGATAGTATTTTACAGATCGTCCGTGTCATGACAGCTTTGGATAGGTGATGTTTGTTAAATTAGGAGCTCGGTGACCTGCTCTTGCTTTCATGCTGAAACTCAAGAGAATCTTCTTAAGCGAGATCGCATCACAGGCAACCTGCCACTGGTAGAGCAAAAGTAACAGAATCAAGGACAATGATTTCAATCAACTCTGAAAAATGTGAATGGGTCCACATCACTATTCAGATTCTAGAAATGAAACATGAATTTACTGAGTCATAAAATCATGCCGATGAAAATTAATTTTAAACCATGAAATGTCAGCAACAACAGCACAGTAAGATCCCGACTTTTTCACGAAGACTTCCATTATAATGCTCATGAAATTCCCTAGCAAATTAACTTTATTTACTAATAGTTAGTATGCTTATTAGCAAATATTCATTCCTGTTGATATCCAACTTGCTTCATACTACTTATACGGGGGAGTCATCTCGGTAGTATATACATTTGCAAAATTTTGACTTTTCTAAAACTGCTCAAATAATTTTTTGGAGCACGGAAAACGTAATCTCCGCAAAAAAACAGAATCTTTTCATATAAAAATTTTCACTGTATACAGATGCTTTTTTGAGTCGACACTCTACCTATCTATCCTTACTCTATGGTTCGGAGCAATGTATTTGAAGGCTCATTGTCATTGCGCTTCCTTTTGTGCCTCCCTTTGTCAATATCTATGCATTTTAGTGAATCAATCTCATCCTACTTCCAAAGCAGGCAGGTGTAGGAAAATAAATCAATTCCAATTCAACTACGTCTAATTTTTTTCTCAATAATCAATTAATTTGATTGGATCACATGAGCAATCAATTGACTGCAATTATTTTATCATTGCCAAATCCAGAAGAAGATTCTTTTGCAAAAGTGATTGCATGATTGATACTTGACTGATAAATACTTAGAAAGCTGTTTCCATAGGTCTACGAAGGCACATTCAAGCACTTAAAAAACTAAAATTTACCTTGAATCACAAGCATATGCTTTCTGTATCATTGTGCTCATCGAAACATATAAATACATTGGATAAAAATTACCATACGATGATACCGACTGGTAATCAACATTTGTGCTTTCCTCTATTCTCCGAGCGTAATATTTACCAATTCAAACACCGCCACTCTGACCATCGCGATAGTATAACCCCACCAAAGTTTGAATTTCTCCAAGACATGGACAGCAAGAAATCTATGGACTGATCGCAGATATCCAGTCAATACCACTGGAGGTCTACTATACCAAAAATCAAGTAATCAAAAACAATTCTACTTTATCAAACTTGATCAAAAATAGATGTGAAAAGAAAGAAAAAATATATACCACACAGCTTTTTTATTTTGCAGTGATTATCCTCATTTATGCTAGATTCCGAAGAGTCCATGGAGAATTTCTTTGCTACACATTTAAAAAACAGACGAAAACTCTCACGAGAGTGTCATAGCCCTTACAACATAAAGTATTCCCTGAAGTTACTTCATTTATCGATTCGTCAGTAATACACTCGGTTTAGAAATTTCACAAAAGTACATCTCGATGCCTATCGAGGGCCCAAATCTCAAAGAGCATTTGGCTATTTTTCATTTCTGCAAAAGATAAACCAATGTTTCAAAGAAATAGAATACAAAAATGACTCGGATGACGCAATCCTCCGCTGTTAACTGCATTCTGATACTGTGTAACATTTTCATTTACAGCATCATACTGGAAATGGAGCTTCAGAATCAGAAACAAGGTGATTGTATTCTGTGCATTGTCTACCGACACTTCTTGTAACATAACAATATCGTACAAAATACGTTTGCTGCTTGAATAGGCTTATATGTATCGGGCTCTTCATCTAATTAGATATCATCATATTCGATGCTTGATTTGTGTCTTCGTTACATGGAGGTGATTTAACATCGAGACATTCATGCATCTCGTCAAAAATTAAATTCGAGTACTTCTTTAAACAAACAGCTTTAATTCGCTTCTTATTCTGTAATTTTTGATCGAGTGACTACCCTACGACAAAATTCCATACTAACTTGAAGTATATACTAAAGTCCACACTAGTGATAGTATTCTAGCTGTACATGTCCAAGAATACCAGAATCTATGAGACATGTTTGCTTAGTTAGTGACCTTTTGAGTTAAAATCCAAATGCTATGGGTTACTATGAACATGTTTCCCATTTAGCCACAGGCAATATTTTCTTCATTTTAAATACGAGTGACTATCGACTGTGCATTATACTGAATAACAATCGCACAAGATATTGGTTTATTGACTTGTGAATAATTGGCAAGATGGCCAATCCAATCAATTAATTTTCCCAGTCCCTGTTCCAAACTCATACAAATTCATTAAAGTAAAAAGACATTCAAAATCTCTGAATTGATTCGTTTCAGCAGATATTCAGAACCGTCCATGCCAGAGCGATTATGAGAAGAAATTGCAAGAGTCAAGTGGACGGGCCTGTCACATCATGTCCGAATTCGCCCCTCCACTCAAAATTCCTTCAGTACGAAAGTAGGACGCCTTCACACCTGTCTAACTTTTCAATCCAGGGTCTTAATCTTTGACTTCTGACTCCAATCATCTGTCATAAAACCCTTAATCGCTTCATGTTCGCCACCGCATGGAATCGTCTTAGGAATTGATTCATTTATGTTTAAAACAATTCTCGTACAAGTTCAACTTATTCACAAGGCTGAATTTCACTTACAAATTAACGTTGACGAGATGTGGCGACAAGCTGTGACAGTACAAATCTATTGGCGGCGACTTTTGATCTGAATGACTGAATTCAACAATTTAGGGAGTATTTCCAATATCAAATTTTAAGCTGATAAAGCAAATCAAGAAGAAATGTAATGGCGATATTACAAATCTGTCGGCACTTTAGAAAACGCTCAAATTCATAATCATTGGCTCTGATGTAACTGCTGGAGGGGAAACAGAAGCAAATGCATTAATGCAAGCAAACTGTTCAACAGATTGTTGCGGATTTAAAGTTTGGCAGAGAAATTGTAGAAATTGGGGAAAATGTGATCTTGAAATTAGAACAGTTAGAATTTGATGAATTTTCTTTTTGGTAAAATGAGAGAGCGTTAATCAAATAATATGTGTTGGAAGTGCGGTTGGGTGCTAACTATAAATTTATCTCTGGTTCTATTTCGGAGAATCCAACTTGCCCACTGACACAAAAACAGCATGAAAATCAATGCATGCAAGACAAAAGATAATAATTAAAAATTTATAGAAATAATATTGCCACCACATTCTCATCAATTCATTTACTTCTTCGAAAATATTCGAAAACTTAAGGTAATAATGTCTGTGAGATGCTTTTATGCAAGAAGCAAAAGGAGAGTTAAGTTACTGTGCACCTTTCTTTTGCTGTAGGTCTTGCAATCATATATAAATGAACCTTGTTTATACTCGGAAGCACCTTAGGCACGAAGGCTTTCTTCTATTGTGGCCGAGTTGTTATTTATCTACTCTCATTCCTTTTGTGCTGAATGTTTAGCAAGAGTGTTTTAGCTCTCTCTCTCTCTCTCTCTCTCTCTCTCTCTCTCTCTCTCTCTCTCTCTCTCTCTCTCTCTCTCTCTCTCTCTCTCTCTCTCTCTCTCTCTCTCTCTCTCTCTCTCTATCTCTCTCTCTCTCTCTCTCTATCTCTCTCTCTCTCTCTCTCTCTCTCTCTCTCTCTCTCTCTCTCTCTCTCTCTCTCTCTCTCTCTCTCTCTCTCACACACACACTTCTTAAGCTAATCCTTAATAACAATGATTTCAAGTTTGAATCTTCATATTTTAAGCAGGTTTCGGGAGTAGCAATGGGCAAGGCATTTGCAGGGTCTTTTTGCAACATTTTCATGAATTTTTGGGAACAAAGTGCTATCACTGCCTTCCCTTTGAAACCTCTCAAATGGATGCGATTTCAGGATGACATTTTTGGAGTCTGGACACATACCAGATCGGACTTCGAGCAAATTTTTTAAACATTTGAATAATTTTCATCCTAGCATTAAATTATCGTCTAATCTGAGCGACAAAGAGTTACCGTTCTTAGACTTAATGATATCGAGAACACGCAACAAGTTATCATATGCCCTGTGGTTCAAGCTAACTGACTCTCATTTTATACTAACTAATAAGTCGTATCATCCCCCACACACGCATAAAGGGGTAATTTATAGTCAAATCTACAGAGCTTGCACTCACAGCTACAATCGATCGGACTTTCTCGATAGCATTAAGATACTCAAGCAGACTTGGCTAAACCTATGAATTACTCGCATTTTAATCCGTAAGACTACCGACAAAATTCTCAAACTAACGGACCAGAAAATAAACTGGGAAACTGGTTTCTTCCCCTGCAACAATGCCCAATGCTACTGCTCTTTTTCTCAAGGTACCTTAACTTTCAAGAATCCGCATAATGATATTCTGTATCCTATTGTTCACCGCATAACTTGCGACACTACTGGCCTAATCTATATTATCAAATGCCGCAATTGTCATAAACATTACGTTGGTGAAACATCTCGCACCATAAATTGTAGAATGCGTGAACATTTCTGCAACATCAGAAGTGGCGATCCAAATCGATCCGTCATAGCAAAGCACTTTAATTCTAATTGTTCACTAATTGACTTTAGTTTCTTTGCTATTGAACACTGTCCAATCGACAGAAAACGACGCAAAGGAGAATCGCACTGGATTAAGAAACTAAGAACTTACGGCAATTTCGGCTTGAACATTTCTATTCAGGTCAAAAGTAACGACTCCACATTGATTTTACCATACAGTCAATGCTCTAATCGTATTTACAATATGATAAAGAACAAATGCGGTTCGTCAATAAACACAAATGTAGCTTTCACTAAGAACAAGAACTTAAGATCGATGTTGCAATAATTGATTTGTAGTGGAGAAGGTCATGCTAATAGCCAACCAGATTCAAACTGAAATCACTCAATAATACTCTAATATAAAAAGTCGAATCAGGTCCTCTGCAACCAGATGTGCGTACGTAGGTGCTGACGAAGAATAAAATCGAAAGCTCCACCTACTCTGGTTCGTTTTGAACAAATTCAGCGCGAGCGACAAGGCGGGGCCTCCTCGTCTCTCTCTCTCTCTCTCAAAATTCAAAATTCATGGTTTTTATTTCATGAAAGAAAATACCCGAAAAAGTACAAGTACATATTAGTGATAAAGTGCTACAAGTTTAGTATTAGTGTTACAAGTTTACATATTACATGAAGAAGTCAGGATGATGGTCAATGAATGTCATGTCAACGGTTTATATACAATGCCAGTAAATGATAATGACGGTGGAAGAATCAACACGTGAGTAGCATATAGAAGTTAACATGAGGGGGAGGAGACATGTATTGATATATTTTTCATATATGTAATCGACGTTGAAATTGATAGGTCAAACATATTTATTATAATATACATGTGATCAAGTTCTACAACATTCCAGTCCAACACACTTTATTTAGTTTGGAGATCGGTCAATGGTCACATGAAACATCAAAATACTGTATATATTGCTTAACCCTCATTTGATCAATAGACTACATATGTAGTTTTCAAAGTACGTCGATAAATTTTGTCGGTCAAATGAGGGTTAATAGCACCATAAGCATCTATAGTATGTATGACTGATATGATGATTCTTTCTCACCTGTAATGCAAATTTGAGAATTTTCGTAAATTAGAAGAATGATATGATTTGACCGATCTCCGTGATTCGTTTTAGTTGACACTCGTTGGACTGAAGCTAGCAATCAGGGATTGTCGTTTGTCGCTATGAGTTTTAATCAATTCGATTTGCAGAGACTGCTAGTTCTTATTGTTTGAAAGTAGCTTGCTGTAGTCTCGTTTAATTCATGTTTGACTAGTGACGGCATATGTCTACTTATTTGATTGGATTTCGGCATTTCATCAATCCGCAAACTTCCTATTGTTTTTATATTTTGATATCGAGCATTTGTAGTCATCGATTGTTAGATATCTATTGTATCCAGAAATCGGTTTACGGCGATTGAGATTAATGAGCTACATATTTCTTAACGGATCATGGATATCTATGCTTTTGTTCTAGTACTGTCACTAATCATTCACTTTCTATGCCAATATTTTTAGACCTTTCTGAATCATGACATCAGCAACGTGATATCAATGTTGATGTCTATGCTATCAACAACGCATAATTAATCGTTCATGGTTGACTGATTTAATGAATTTTGCTATTGATTTTATTCTACAACTGAAATTGGTGTTAAATTTGTCATAAAATTCTGTTCTATTTATATCTATAAATTCTGGTAAAATGCTTTCTCGCAGACTTTCATATTTAGAGCATTCAACAAAGAAATGATAGATATCTTCTATTCTTCCCGGGCAGAATGGACAGTTACATTCTTCGTAATCGAGTCTGTTGCCGTATCGTCCTATTTCAGCCATTAACTTATGATGACCTGTTCTAAATTTCAACATGATTGATGTTTCATCACCAATATCTGATGTGGTATTGAGATACGGTTTTAAGTTATTATCAAATCGACACATTTCGATATATTGCATTCCTTTGTGACTGACTTTTGCAGATTTTATCCATTCTTCTCTGAAAAAATTATTTAATCTATCATTTACAATTTTGCGAAAGTTAGTTTTTTCACAGTCATTTTGGTTCAACCATAGTTGTTTCAAATTTAATTTAAAAAGTAATTTCTTAATATGAAAAGTCCATGTATTCGTGTAGCAGGCATCATCTAAATTATTCAGGATATTTCTATATATTTTCCACGTTAAGCTTCGTTTATTGCCACTAATTATTTTAATCCAAAACCGAATTGCAGCTTTGTAAAAATGATATTCTAATGTTTTTACTCCGAATTCACCGTAAATACAATAATTAGCTGTGGATGGTTTCAAGTAATGGAATTTCTTATAGAATTGTAATTGTATTTTGTTTAGGTCATTTAATTTATTATTTATCATAAATTCTCCACAGTATTTCATTTGCGATAATGTAAGCATTTCGAACGTATCCTTAATCATCTTTCCATTTATTTTTCCAAACTCTTTCAAAACTTTAGCTGTTGAGTAGGCTGATTTTTTGCCTTTATTTTGCATAGTTTCAATGTGCTTTCGGTCATTTTTTGCTATTAATAAACCGAGATATTTATACTCTTTTACAACTTCAATTCTCATTATTTTGTTATCAATTTTCAAATTAGCATGACTGAATAGATGTTTTGTATTTCGTATCATAATTTTTGTTTTGGAGTAGTTAATATTCAAACCATGTAAGCTGCAATATTCGTGAACTATTTGTATTTGTTTCATCAGACCCTGTTGTGATTCGCTAAATAGCAGTATATCATCTGCATAACCCAGAGCACATATTTTATTGTTTTCAATAATTACCGGATCAACAGAATCAATCTCTTTGTCAAGTAATTGGAACATTTTGTTCATATATAAGCTAAATAGTGTGGGAGACAAACTATCTCCTTGAGGGATCCCGTTATTTAGTGAAAATAGTTCACTTTCTTGTCCATCATGTAATATTTTGTATCGCTTCCAGGTTATTAGGTTTTTAATCAGCTCCAATACTCTGCTATTCGGTAAAATTTCAGCCAGCCTGTTTGCTAATTTTAGCTTTGGAATGGAGTCGAATGCCTTTGACAAATCAATGAAGCATAAATACAATGGACTTTTCATATTGCTATACACCTTATCTATTTCTCGGAAGATCAGGATGTTGTCAAGTGTTGAGAGTCCTTTCCTAAAGCCAATTTGAGAGCAATGTATCACATTATTTGTTTCTAACCATGTACTCAGTCTTTCGTTGATTATTTTCGTTAATAGTTTTTCCAGAGTTGAAGCTAAATTAATGCATCTATAGGAAGTTACTTCATTCCTATTTCCAGATTTAAATATGGGAGCTATCCAGCTGTAATTCCAAGGAATTAGGTCACCATTTAGTATATTGTTAAACAGATGTAGATAAATACAAATCGACTCCTCTTCATTGTTTTTGAGGATTTCATATACCAAGCCATCCGGACCGCTACATTTTGAATTGCGAGTATCCTTAAGGCAGTTTTCAATCTCACATTTCGTTATGTCATCATCTAGTACCGATGATTGAACTATATTTGCTTTTTGCGATGGAAAGGTATGAATTTCACTGTCTGAAAGAGTTATAGATGCAGTATCATTAACTATTAAGGCTTGCATGAAATCACTAGCTGTTAGAGCTCTCTCTCTCTCTCTCTCTCTATTTAGAGTACATTGGACCAAGAATTGGACCACTGCACACAGAAATCCTACATTTCGCTTTGTTAAAACGTAGAGGCACAGGAATATGAACTATGGGATGAGGTCACTTAAGTTAGTGAGACTAGAATGCTCAACACATGTTTGTTGAGGACCATTTCAATCGCTCTAGGCACCGATCTTCAGGGGTTCTCAACCTTTTCAAGTTGCGCACCCCAAAGTTGAAAATCATAGGATTTTTCATTTTTCCGCGAACCCTCACTTAACATATAAAAAATAGCAAGAATTCAATCATACTGAAGTCTAATTACACGTAGAAATATGCGAAATTCGTAATTGAATAACACAAAAATTTAACTAGGCGTAGCTGATCCGCGCTTGTGTAGCAACACAAGCGCAGCGAAAGCCATGCTCCAACATCAAACAAGCTCTTTGTTTATTCTTTTAATGATTACTATGGTGGAGAATCCAGATTCATGTAAGTATCTGGTTGGGGTCGAGTTGGTGGTTCCTAATTAGCAACGGTCGCTTCAAGGCCAGATGATGACAATCCAATGCGGTTCAAAATAACAGTTAAACTGGCCCATGGATATGAAAGTAACGAAAGTAAAATTGAATTATGATAAATCTCCCATATTCTGTGTACCCCTCAAAATTCCTTTGCGCACCCTCAAGAGGTACGCGTACCTCAGGTTGGGAACTCCTGGTCTAATTCAATGTTGCTAGATCTAATCAAAATGCTGAAACCTGCAGCAGCTGCACATTCTTGCCAATAGACGATCTGCCTTTATCTGCTTTTATCTTCTTCAAAATGTTTTCACGCTTAAAGAGACATGATAATTACCTTGAATATTTACAAAGTTCTGCTGAACTGCCGGTAAGTTCCTTTTTTCAACCACTTGAAGCCACCATCGTCGAATTACGTACCATTGTTATGACAGCGCACGTCCACTATTGTTTTCAATAGGGGCTATTCATAGACCAAAATTCAGCCGGAAGAACGATCAGCTGACTTTATGAATGACTGTATAACACCAAAATCGACTGAATATTCTGCCAGTTTCGGTGTCATACCGTCGTTCATAAAGTCAGCTGATCGTTCTGCCGATAATTAATAATTGAATCGGTTTAATTTTCTGCCGGCAGAATTTTAGTTAAACAACCCCACTGTCTATGTCTGACCTTCATTTTCACCATAGAAATAGACTGATTGACTATAGATCTGAAGTTGACTTCAATGAAAATTAACTTAAGGTTGCGACACGGCCGGGAGAACTAATAGTTAGGCAGCCAGAGCGAGTTTCTGCAGGGAACGAGGCCGAAAATGCGACTTTCACAGAATGATGTCCATCATCTGCCTACTACGAATCTTCCTCTTCTTATTAGACATGATCGAAGAGAAACACATGTAAATCCAATGGGACGCAGATTGTAGTTTTTGACTAGAATGAAATTTTGTATGTTTTCTCTGATAAAACAAAAAGTACTAAGCCGAGAGTCATAATTTTTGACATGGAATGTCTTTAGGTCATTTTCTATGATGTGCATGTGCTTGTGATATTTGTGATCTAATATGGACATAGATATTATCATACTGATCAGTTTAGAATGCTAAAGTAATGTTTGTGGATATCGCATTCATGTCCATTGCACATAGACATGAACTGCATCATCCAGGACATAGATGACCATCAAATTTGTATTTTGAATCCATGTTGCTAGATGCTCTGTAAAGACAGTTGTTTCATGATTATTGTGTCTGTAATACGGCATTGTTGTGAATGGCCCTGAATCAATCAAATATATTGAGCCCATATACAACCTTGCTCTCATAAAGATGCAATTCAAAACAGTGCTATTATCATGCATTTAATCGACAATGTATGTGAGAATGTGGATAAAGTTGCTCAAAATGTTTGTGTTTGCCGAGAAAAGAAGGCTCGCCACATCTAAATGTGTTTAGCTTTATAGACAGGGGCGCATGAAAATGAATGGAAATGACTTCAAGACATTCCATACCAAAAATTATGACTCTGGGCTTAGTATTTTTCGTTTAATCAGAGAAAACATACAAAATTTCATTTCATCCAAAAACTGCAATCTGCGTCCCATTGGATTTACATGTGTCTTTCTTTGATCTTGTCTGACAAGAAGAGGAGCTCACCAGAACTCGACGGACGCGCCTATTCGAAGTAGGCATAGGGCGTACATCATTCTAAGAAAGTCTCACTTTCAGCCTCATTCCCTGCAGAAACCCGTTCTGGCTGCCTGACTATAAGTTGTGACAGAAATCACCATTGAGAAACTTAAAAATGCACATGTAACTGATTCTAACCCAGTGATTCAGCCGTTAACAAGTGTATCTAAGTGAAAACGCGTGTGATTTTGTGCCACTATTGTGTATTGCATTAAGCTTTACTTCCATTCCAGAGATTTCATTGTTATCAATTTCTATGATTATCACAAACTGTCGGATTTCTATGCCATTGCCTGCATATGTAGCCAGCACATTATTTTTGTTGCCATGTGATGGCATGACCCCACAGAATTAGATTGTTAAACCTCATCACTTTGCTAGAAATGCAAACTGATTCAAAGCGATGGCACGTGAAGGAACTTATTAAGTGGGCAAAAAGAAATTTTTAATACCTTAGAGAGATAGGAAAAACAGTCGTGCGCCACTTGCGCATTGCTGTGAACTCCTTCAAAATGATCTGATTGCCACGATTCCTTCAGATTCGCAGAATTCAGATCATTTCCCAGAAGTTTTCTTGATAATGTTGGGGCTTCCGATCATTATTAGAAAAGTTAGCAGGCGCACGGAAAAACGTTCACAATCTTCTCTACAGAACTCATAAAAATTGACAACAATAAAACCTTTAGAATGCAAGTTAATCTTCATACAATACACAGTAGTGGCACAAAAATCGCACGCATTTTCACTTAGATCCACCTGTCAACGTCTATCATTGGACTAGAATCAGTCACATGTGTAAATCTAAGCTCTTAATTGGTCATTCATGACCCAACTTAGTTCCCCCGGATGTGCCGTGACCTTGAGTCAATTTCCATTCTAGCGAGCTTCAGATAAACAGTTTATTTCTGTGGCAGAACTTGACCATAGAAATAAACTGTTTATCTGAAGTTCGCTAGAATGGTAATTGATTCAAGGTTGCGGCACATCCGGGGGAACTAAGTTGGGGCATGAAGAACCAATTAAAAGCTTCGATTTACTCATATGACTGATTCTAGCCCAATGATACAGACGTTGGCAGGTGCATCTAAGTGAAAATGCGTGCGATTTATGTGCCGTTATTATGCATTGCAAGAAGCTTAATTTCCATTCTAGAGGTTTTATTGTTGTCAATTTCTATGAACTTGACATCGACTGTGCATCTTTGCTGTCTGATCCGGTTGTTAGCAGTCACTGAAACGTCGCACAATATGGCGTGTTGAATGTTGAACTGGCAGCTCACTGTTCGATTGCTATGGTATTACTTCGTCAGATTGCGCCATTTCATTTACGTTGCATGTTCCAGTACTAACTTTCTAGTCAAACGGAAGAAGAAACGTCCGATCTAATTATGTATATGACCCACTGAGCACCCTTCCTTTTCCTTATTAAACTTTGTTCAATGTTCATCCTTATTTCTCTTCCGATGTGAAATTGATGAGTTTTGTAATTGCTTGCAACTGACAAGCATCTCAACATATATGCATGTACCACTGGTGAAGCGTTAAGACACTGTGATAGAAGGATAAGAAAGCATCCATCAACAATCGACGTCGGGAGCCCTGTCGCACAAAATATTCTCATCATATCACAGAAGATATTTCCTGTCTCATTATGAAAGCCTTTGAAAATTTAATCATTCTGTGTCTGATCATTTCTGATGTGATCGACAATTGGATTTTTATCTTGCTTAATTAATATTACGGTACTGCTCAAGAATCGTCGCGGTTTTTCTATTCTTATTGAGTATTCAGGAGTCAAAACAATGCAAGTCCAGGTGCATGTGTACTTCATTGATGAGACATTCAGATTAAGTAATATGGATGTCAACAGTATCATGGCGAACAGTTCTGACAGTAAGCTGGAAATCACTGTGCTGAGCACAACAAAGCATAGACTTAGTAGGCTATTCGGTAGAGTAGCAACTCGACAATAATTGAATCCCCAATGTTAATTCAGCTTCGATTTAGTAAAATGAACTTGAGAACTTTTAAAATGAACTTTTGGAGAAATCTACACGGAATTGACTGATTATGACAGCAGTACAGAGGGAAGAAGTATTCCGCAAATCCCACGTGTCGTGACAGACCTGAGGGGGTTCTCATGCCCATGTAAAATCACCATTTTCGACAGTGAATCGGTATGTGCTATTTCATTTCAATTTAGTCAGTAGAACTATGATAGATAGGCCAAGGGGGTCCACTGGACCCTCCCCCTGAGGTCTCAGAGGGTGTAGAAATTCCCATAACAAATTTTTTACCATCAGATGAGAAATGATTTTGTGCATGTCCACGATGATGCATAATAAGTGAAATTCATTTATTCAATGTTTACATCATGCTCATGCATGTGCGTTATGTTTGAAGATCGCAAAATGTGAATATTTTGTTTTTGCACATAATCTAGCATGACTGGTTGGCCCACTAGTCCGGCAGCCAGACGAGTTTCTGCAGGGAACGAGGCCGAAAGTGAGACTTTCACAGCATGATGTACTCTAGTTCTAGTGAGTTCTTCTTCCTGTCAGACAGGATCAAAGAAAAGCACATGTAAATCCAATCGGACGCAGATTGCAGTTTTTGGCTAAAATGAAATTTTCTATGTTTTCTCTGATTAAACGAAAAGTACTAAGCCTAGAGTCATAATGTTTGACATGAATGTCTTCAGGTCATTTCCTATGATGGGCATGTGCTTTTATCATGCATCTAATCGACAATACATGTGAGAATGTGGTTGAAAGTGGATAATGTTGCTCAAAATGTTTGTGTTTGCCGACATTAAGAGGCTCACCAAATCTAAGTGTGTTCAGCTTTATAAACAGGGGCGCATGAAAATGAATGGAAATGACTTGAAGACATTCCATACCAAAAATTATGACTCTGGGCTTAGTATTCTTTGTTTCATCAGAGAAAACATACAAAATTTCATTTCATCCAAAAACTGCAATCTGCGTCCCATTGGATTTACATGTGTCTTTCTTTGATCTTGTCTGACAAGAAGAGGAGCTCAGCAGAACTCGACAGACGTGCATATTCGTAGTAGGCATAGGGTGTACATCATTCTGTGAAAGTGTCACTTTCGGCCTCGTTCCCTGCAGAAACTTGTCCTGGCTGCCGGACTACACATGTACAAATCAGCACAAATCTATCTTCAAAATGAAAGCTATCATGATATTCATAGTTCAACACTAAAAACAGACTGTTGGCAAACTTTTAACAGCAGTAATTGATGAGTTTGAAATCTCCACAGCACTTTGAGGGTCTTGAAATGCAGCAATTATGGCTCAGTTGAGGTTTATTTCCAATTGGTATGGATAATTTTGAAAAAATGGCCAGATGTGAAGGTTATGCTGCATTTGATAACTCATTCTTATTGAAATCAACTATCTGAGGTCACAAGGCGACAGCAAACATCGCAAAACCGACTCTACCCTGTGGGAAAAGATCCTGCTTTTAGCATGCTTATGATATCCGGCTTTTCGTCAGATAAATTTCATACCATAAAAGCATGCTAATGTTAGCTGGTAAAAAGCTACGTTGCTAATTTAATCCGGCAAATATCACCCCTTCTCTAGATTTCTTAATTATACATACAAAACAGAAATCCGATTAAAAACGTAGATTTATTAGAAAATACACACTTTGTCTTAATCAGAGAGACTCTCAGTGTCATGACTTTCATCGTTATTGTGAGAATTCACGTCGTCAAGCTCCCAAACGCACGCGTTTTGCCTTAACCCGATATCCATCCTTTGTGGACTTGATTGCACGCTTTATTGAACCGAAAATGTTCGCTTCCGATGTCGTAGGGAACCCCCGACGAGCAGCATCTGTTGAGAAAAAAGTACATATCATAAATACTTTGAATGACTAAGACATGTTCAATCAAGTCAACAACACTAGCACACAAAAGGAATATACGGTATATGCATATACCGTATTTACTCTAATAGAACCCGGACCTCTAATAGAACCCGGGGTCTCTGATAGAACCCGGGTGAGACTCAGTAGCATCTTATTGACCTTGTAGGTGAACCAAAAAGTATTTTTTCAGTAACAAAATTCATTTAACGGGAGATGAGTAAAGGAAACAAGCGAAGCTTGGATAGTAGCGAAGATGACCTCATCGAATGCTTCAAGGCAGGGCATCCATGCCATGATGCCCTCTCGCGCTTGTGCGAAGTGGAAGTTGACCTTGACATCGATGAAGAACACGAAGAAGAGGACGAGCTGATGATTATAGATGAAGACGAATGACTCGAGTTGCTTTTCAATATACCGGTAGATATAGAGACTTTTATATACAGTCCAATATATTTTTTCCAACTGGTAGCCGTTCTTCCTCTGCACAGCGAGTGGGTCTTTGATTTTTTTTGTGACTGAATTACAATTACCTGGTTAGCTTATGGATCGCTCATAATCCTCTCCACATCCGCCACTCAATATGCCATGAGCATAGTGAATGTAAAAAAGACTTCGACTACGGTATACTGAGCAGTAAGATCAAAAACTGTCATACAATAGGCCCGCATTTTTATGTAGGTTCAACGAATTCTATGGTTGATGTCATATTTTTAATTTTTTAGTGATCATTTTTCAATGTAATTAAATAGAACCCGCGCCTCTAATAGAACCCTGGTCAGAGCGATCTGAATTAATAGAGCCCCCGGGTTCTATTAGAGTAAATGCGGTATAAACAAAGTAACACAAAGAAATAAATTAATTAAATTGCTCTTCAGTGCAAGTAGCCGTGGTGTTCATGCTTGTCATACATCATTACGAAGCATGTTTTGGTCTGGCGACCATATTTACTGGTATATTTTCTATTTACGACCATTACATTACATGCAATTATAAAAAATTAACATAGGTTTTACTGAAAAGGGGGATCTATAAAACTACGCAAAATGAAAGCTTGAAAAACGGAGATATAGACATTGCGATTTTATGCGGTTGATGATTTAGAACTTTAAATGAGCAACCACAAAAACAGAATATTTTCATCAAATTTTAAGCTTTTTAAAACCCTTTATTTTGCATAGTTTTATACTGTACTTTTCAATTACAGAATCTATCTCTTTTCACTTGTGACTTTGATATTATAACCTATGTATAACCTACGCATATAACATGTTTATTTTATGAGCTGATGCTTATAGTTACGCTACTGAGGATGGTCGTCAGCGACCGAGACATGCTTGGTAGCGAAACAATAAGCATGAGAATATAAGTTAACTGATAATTCAAATAATATAAATCATACATGAAGATTATTGCGGACGACAAAGATTTTCGAACGAATCGCGCCTAGGTTTGTTTTGTAATCCCTGTTCAAAACTACGAAATCGTGTAAACAACTGTGGGCCTATAACTCATTTGTGAAATCCATCATCACATTTCAACCACCCTACCTTCAATTCAGTTTATATGATTCGCGTTTCATAGCATCATGCATGATTGAATGAGAAAAGGATTTAGGGGAAATAAAAATTCATTGATGATATAATCTACATGTATAACAAATGGGGTATGCACCCGATTTGAACATTTCAAATCCGATCAGATTTTACCGGACTTAAAAATAAATTAATTAGTTATATACTTCAACATTATGCAAGTAATAACTGGACAATGAAGTTACATGCTGTTGAAGCTTTGCTGCATATTTGCTTAGCAAAGTGAACTTTATTCAGGACTGGCAGCAATAGAATTGACTTTAATCGGACAATGGCTAAGTCACAACTATAATTTCCAACTTTTCTCAGCTTCACGAAATTCCGAATGACTCTACACAATCGAATGAGATCGAGGCTTATATGGCACTAGTTTTTCGCAATTTCGAGCACTCACTATATACATATTATAATTATCTCTTTCTAATCAATGATCATGTATGATCAAATCAAATACTTTTTTCAAAATCAATACGTTATTTTCAAGCTGAATTTTATCTGGGTGAAATGCACAATTTTACTTATAAAACTTCTCAATAACCGCATTGTTACTGAAAAGTTGAAAAGTACAACGTTGTGGATTACTAGGGTTCATTTTGAAAATTGAAGAGCTATCACTTGCATTTTGAGATACTTCCACAATAAGTCCCATTATGATCATGAAAAATGAGTAATCGAAGTTTCTTTAATACTTTCTTTTTTTAGATTCCTTTTGAAGATGGCAATTTACAGAGCATTTTAGAAATACTTGTGTTCCTAATTTCTCATAGGCCTACTTTCTAGTAACTGATCCAATGTCTCTTCACACAATATATGATCATGCATTTTAAACGATGAAATATCAATATCATACCAGACTATTGAACCAGTCTTTCGGTAGATTTGTTGAGCACATTTACTTCAATAAAGCGATGAATGATTAACATTACAGTTAAAAACAAGCTGCTAGAGATTCCATGCTTACACTTATTTTGATCGCTGAATATCTATGTGCACACTTGTGCCTTTGTAATGATCGATTGTGAGTTGAGAACTTATGAGAAAAAACACGACCGTAAACAGAGGAATGTGACACATTTTTTCTTCAACCCTTTCATTCGTTTTCTTAAAAACCTTTTCAACATAAATAAGAAAACGAATACTAGAAAACATTATCTTTTCTATCATGTACTCACCAGATCCAGGAACAAGCGCTGAGTTACACGAATATCAGACTCAAGTTGAAGGAGTTCATCCACAGATGTAGCAGGTAAGCTGTTACTGAATGTTGCCACTGCTGCTTCAGTTGATCCTGTTCGCAAATTGGCTTGCATAAGCATCTCCATCATTGCTCTTTGTTGACTTAAGAGTTCCTCATTTTTCTTATGAAGAGATGTTAGTGACACACTCAATATGTTCAACTTTTGTACTACGAACTGTTCAAAATTAAGCTTCTTAATAGTAGGACGATTTGGTGAAGTGGCTGATGCACTATATGAAGGTTGACTAGCCTGCGAAATATCAGTTTCTAAGTTTGAGTTGACAATTTCATCGATGGGTGGTAGCTCTACCAAAGGTTCGTTTAGATTTATGCCGGATTTTTGGCTTCTCCTTTCATTATTAGCATAATTAACTTTCCTCTGATTTTCTATTGACGTAGATCTGATTTGATTTTTTTTGGGATGCTCGTTCTCACTTTCACTAAGGCTGGTATTTATAACGTTCAAAGGCTCATATGCCATCCTTTTACCACTATGTATAATCGGTATTCTTATCAATAGGTCTGTGATGCGTTTGTTCTTTTTTGTCATTAAGTCAATGCAACGTTCTTCAGTCACCTCCAAGTCAATAACACTTTTACCTATTTGTAGTAGTAAAGACTCATATACTTTAACACCATATTTTGTATCAAGAGATATTTGACGATCACCAGCATTTATCATATCAAAATGTTTTTGAGAGAAATTTGTGCTGTTCATATCTACAATTGCTATGGTTTTATCGCAGGTAAAATACACACACGCGTACTTGCAATCAGCCAATGGCAGCATCTTGACCTGGAACACAAATAGGATCATATCAAAGGTATGATCAAATATTCACTTTAACATGGCATTATGATGCATTTGCCTACTGGTCGTACATTTTTCACAGTGGTCCTAGAAATGGAGTAATACCCTATCCTCAAAAACCGTGACTCATAAGGCTTGCTGTACAAGTTGCGTGAAAAAGATAGCACTTTACCCGAAACAAAGCCTTCTTTCACTGAAGCTATCAGGATAATTTGTCCGTCTTTCGTTATGCTACAATTGTCGGGAGAGTTACAAGACAACTGGAAGGGGCCTTCATCACTACATTGTGAAATAGCTCTTAGTCGAAGCAATTGATTCAATGATTGTTGGAAGACATCCCGGGTTGAAAAAATCCCGAAGTTTTGACAAATATTTGTCAAATCGTGTGCCAAAGTTTATTCAAATAATTGATAAATATTTATAAAATCTATGAAATTATTATTACATCTAGCAAACTGTTATCAAATTTTTAACAAATTCATCTAACTTTTATCGAATTTTTGTAAAATTTACTGATTACTTAACAAATATTTGTAACATGTCTTAAATCATTCAAATATTACTCTCATATTTCACAAATAACTAATTAATTTTTCAAAACTTTGTAAATTCTCACCTGAGATTAGTCTAATATTAGCCAAATTATTTATGTTTCCGAAATATTTCACGAGCCTCTACCGTCTAAACGAACCGAATGAGAAAAATTAGATGCTGCAAAACAATATATTCTATCTTGATGTTCACGATCATGCTATCACAAAACCATGCACAGCATAAAATTACAAACGTTAAGTAGTATCATTTTCAATCTGGATGTATGCTATATCGACTTCAAGAAAAACAAATTAAAACCTTCAAAGTTCCTCATGATTAGATAAACAAAAGTGATATGCTTGATCGAATCATATGTTTAATATGTTGGTCAACCGTTCTCTATAGATGATAGACACATCTATCTATAAAATAAAGTCCATTACATGACGGACAAAAAAACATATAGGTTAATTAGATAACTCTTTACAATTACATAAGCTACTGAAAACGTTAATCTAACATACTATCAATAGGCGTTAGGCAAGAATATGTAGACCTGTATGTGTTTTGAAAAAGTAAGAATACGCTTACAAGCCTACTACTGATTTTAACGCAAACACAGTTTTGTTTACCTTTTTGACAACATGAGGAACTTCTGACATGATTTAACTTACATGTATCGACAAACTCTGCAAAAGTATAAGCTGGAAGGATGTCATCTTGATTTCAAGGCACACAAGTCGATCCACACACGAGGGTAATAGCAGCATAACATGTTTCAGTTCAGTATTTCTCATACATCATGTAGGTGAATACTTGTACGTCATTCACAATCAACAAATCTTTAGAACTTTTTCTTATTTAGCCTTTTACCTCGGCTAACATCAGCTGTTAACTGATTGATAGAATTAAAGCACTCCTGCAACGAAGGGCTTTCTGAATCTAGCTTAAAACGTGATTTCAATGCATCTGCCAAAACTTGTGACCGCCGAGGGGATGATAGTGAAGGCTTTGAAGTCACACGCTTGGGAAAAATCGATTTCCCTTTCATCTCGTCATCTGTGAACAATTTCCTTGTTAGATAAATCGCGTATTGTGTGTGATCAAGGTTCTTTCTTCCAATCTTCATAACACCCACACCCTCGAAGTATACGGGTTCACTGTTTTCAAGATCAACGTCGACATTGTCGGTCTGAGATGCTAAGTTTATTACGGCAATTCGCAGGCGGCGCATCTCTTGCAGTTGTTTTTCTGTAGTCGATTATTTTCACGCAAAAGTTTACACATCTGAATATTTTAATAGGATGGACGTTTATTGATTACTTGAGGTGGAATCCGCTCTTGTCTTTGGAGTTTCAACCTACGAGGCAAAATTCCTTGCAAAACGCTTCTGTCACTATAAGATTGTTCAGATGAAAGTGTTTCAGATATAACATCGGTTCCATCACTATCACGCTCATCAGACTGGGCGTCGTCTTCGCTTCGTTCAGCCATAGCATCACATTGTTGAGAAGCTGCCGGTGCTTTGCTCGAAAAACTGCTAAGGAATGAGGAGCTTAGGTTGAAATTGGAGTCGCTTGACTTCAGTTTCTCTTGAAGTTTTGCTGCTTTTGATTTAATTTTGTGCAAAGATTCGGAGGAAGTAACGAATTCCGCATCAAATTGGTTTCTCGTACCATTTGCTAAGGTTACTTTATCACCTCTTTTGAGATTTTTTCCGTTCAGTTCTTTCGGCCACCATTTTGACACTGAAGTAGGTGTACTTATTTTCATCTCTTATGAAAAACAAGTAGAAATTATGGGTTTCAGTTTCCCATTGTTTAGCTGGGATTTTCTTTTGGCGAGCACTTTTCGCTAACTTCTCCATCATCAACTGAAAAATAACGAGAAAATCATTGTTCATTTTATCAAGACAACAATTACGCATGTATAAACAATTTAATGATAGATGGTTAAGATAAAAATTGCATGACTTAATATGCTTTCGCGTATCTTTGTAGCTGTATCTACCTATGCTATTAAGTGTTTAGGATCGTCGATTAATAAAACTTTGTTTTACTTCCACGATTAATACCAGAGAAAGATAATTCTTTCATTTGGGGTGGGAAGGTGCCTCTAATAATAGAAAATAATAGCAAAAATAATAGCAATTGAAAATTTAAGGTCGAATGCCCTTCCTGACACCACCAAATGACTTTACTGGGGTTCGAACACTCGACTCCCGGAGTGGAAGTTCAACGTACTATCCACTCAGCCACCGGCTCGTCTGGAGGGGGTTGGTTAATCTACATGCTAGCTTATTATCGAGGCATATACCATTCAATGCACGAATAGAGTATCGGATGCCCTAAAACAAATTCATGAATACATGTATATATTATATTATAAAATATATAAATCAATAAAAATGGTATGATAAGAAGGGATAGCTTTAACTCGGACATTCAGTAGGGTGGAGCGAAAAAACTTTTTTTCGAATTTGAAGATGCTTGGGGTCTCAATCTACGTGAACGGGTAATTTAGGATGCAACACCAAATTTTATCGATTTTGGTTGATGTTTAGAGATCCCACACTGAGCTTGAAAATGATTAGGTAGGCCTAAAAATCGATTTTTTTCGATTTTTTTGAAATTCAAAATTCAAAGTAGCTTGGGGCCTAGAATGATTCTGTTGGGTTATATGAACAACATATTCAAATTTGAGACGATTTGAAGAAGGTCTTCAGGTCCCACATTGAGGTCAAAAAATCCCAAAATTGACAAAAAAATCAAAAATTTTGCAGTTTTAAGATTTAAATGCGACGTAGCTTGGGGTTTGAAAACACTTATTGGGTCTGAAGCAACAACATACTAAAATTTGAGACGATTTGAACAAGTTCTTCAGGTCCCACATTAAGATTAAAAAAGTGTCAAAAATTACAACATTTTAGAAATGATTTTGCTTAAGGTCAAAATATGACGTCACGATCCGTGAACTCGCGAAGGAGAGCTCTCCAGAGGATCTCGCAGAACCTATGCAATATCCTTGCCACTCACAGTCTGTTGAGCGTGGAGTCAAAATGACGACAGAGGCGGCTGCTTCGGTATGTGGAGGTGATCGTCGAAATGCGGTGATACAAACAAAGATTTTGTCTCGAAAGAAGATGGACAGGTTCAATACGAAGAAAGAGTTTAGACAGTAGCCAATTGAGGCAGTGTTTTGTATTTTTCTGAACTGTACATAGTAGAAAATTGTCTCTAGTCTATGTGAAGTCAGGCCTACTGATTTCATGAGCATTGTCAGATATGCATTGTTACGAGAAATTGTACATGTATTCAAAAGTTTTGACATATTGGTACTATTGTAAAACAGATTATACTTGTTTTTTTTACAATGAGCTTGGAAATGATATTTTATGAATACTGAAAATGCAAATGAGTATACAGGTACTTGTATGTTAGAAAATCGGTAATAGGCTAGTCTTTGTGCTGCATCATGGGTATCTTCCAAGACAAGATAGATCCACATGCAATTTCTTATCTTACACAAGGCAGCTCAATTAATCAAAATGTAATAAATTTATTCCTTTTAGATATCGATTTCTAGTATAACTTTGACATCGTTGTTGAACCGGAAGAAAATGTCCAAATCGTCTCAAATTTTGCCATATTTTTTCTTCAGACCTTGGGTATGTTTTCAAACGCCAGGCTACATCATATTTTGACCTTAAGCAAAATCATTTCTAAAATGTTGTAATTTTTTTGTTTTTTTTGTAATTTTTGACACTTTTTTAATCTTAATGTGGGACCTGAAGAACTTGTTCAAATCGTCTCAAATTTTAGTATGTTGTTGCTTCAGACCCAATAAGTGTTTTCAAACCCCAAGCTACGTCGCATTTAAATCTTAAAACTGCAAAATTTTTGATTTTTTTGTCAATTTTGGGATTTTTTGACCTCAATGTGGGACCTGAAGACCTTCTTCAAATCGTCTCAAATTTGAATATGTTGTTCATATAACCCAACAGAATCATTCTAGACCCCAAGCTACTTTGAATTTTGAATTTCAAAAAAATCGAAAAAAATCGATTTTTAGGCCTACCTAATCATTTTCAAGGTCAGTGTGGGACCTCTAAACATCAACCAAAATCGATAAAATTTGGTGTGGCATCCTAAATTACCCGTTCACGTAGATTGAGACCCCAAGCATCTTCAAATTCGAAAAAAAGTTTTTTTCGCTCCACCCTAACATTCAGTCAATGCCTCGGCTACTTTAGTGATAGAAACGATGGAATGTTGGGGTAAATTTAGAACTAAATGCATGTTGTAAGTTAAGTCGATCATTCACATTTGCACAATAAGTATAGTCCGTAATGAATAGTTAGTACCACAAAGGTATCATTCAATATTTCAGTATAAATAATATATTTGTTTCTGAAGTTTTCTGACAGAAATGGTCAAGTATTCTAAAATTGATACAATACCAAAATGAACTATGTATATATCGACATACGTGGTAAGTTTACACGATGATAAAAGTAAGAACAAGGGTATTACTTGATAAACTTTTCCAAAAAGTATATGTAAAGAACATTTATTATCAACGACTAATCATGCTCTAGATTGTTAAGAAGAGGCACACCATAAAATCGGTTCTGACTTTTATGGGCGATGAAATGAGCAGTCAATCTGTCAGCGGGAACCACGATAAGTGTCCTATCATGTAGAAATCTAACTGGAGAGTAATTTTTCAGAAGATTCAACATTTCAGTTGGCACATAATCTGAATTGAAGTCGGAAAAGAAACTCGAATCAACAAATAAACTACACAAACATAATAACTTGTTTTGTTTATTAAGAACGATATGATCAATTCGCAGGAAAACGATCTTTTGGTCGATAAGAGATGTAGCGTAATGTGACGCGGAATTTCCTTTTCGAGAATAATTGTAAGAGGTGAATATCAGGTGATTTACTGATATCTTTCCAACTTCACCGTCAATATCCGTGGCGTCCAAGTCATAAATCAAAAGAACATCATCATACTGATAGAAGTGAGTTTTCCGTAACTGTACACATTTTCTTCCTTTGTTGAGGAATTGGTAATATGCAACGAGAAGTTTTGAAATCTAATGAACCTCTCAACCATCTGGGAAGCTTCCTTTCGAGATCCCTTCACAAAGGATTTGAATATGCCGAATGCACTCTCAAAAAGTGCTACCGATGTCATCAAGAGAGGTCCGAATAATATTACTTGATCAGGCAAATGAGTAATAGCATGCATATTGTACACCATGAAATTACTCCCCAGCCATCTTGAAGCCAAGTGTTGAAAATGGAGTATTAGAGTTTTCGCTACACTGATATCTGCATTTGTAACCGTTTTAGCAGACAGGATATAGACAGATGTTGAAAAAGGATAACAAGAAGCAATATTTCCTCTTGAGCGCCATCGATTTCATTCAAGCAAATCACACTATAATATAGCAGAAAATATTTCCATTCCGTCGCTTTCCAGTGGGGAGATACGTTTAAAGTTCTCGGTTTTCTCTTGAAAGAGAGCGGAACCTTTATTGATAGCAAAACACGGTCAACACTTTGCACATCTAAGAGACGCTTTTCAATAAAACGAAGGAAGAGCTTTCTAGTTACGCCAAGATAAACTAAGTGCATAGCATCTAGTGGGGCATCAGAAGGAATTAAAATAACTTTTGACAGGTGAGATGTGCCTTTTACTCCATAAATCGGGGTCTTGTCGGTTCCGACGCTAGCTTGAAATGTGTATTCATAGGCGGTGCGAAGCCTACTAGCTGATTGATGATTCAAGGGAAAAATCATCTTGCGGTTAGTCTTGCTGTATAGTGCATATCGTGCAACCATGATAAGCATTAAACTGCATCATCTTCAGACAAGCCGCTTTCGCCGGTAAATCTGCAAGGAAACTGACTACCTTAATTCTCACAACAATATCTTGGTAATGCAAGTCAATTGATAATAACTCATCAGTCACACGTTTCATGAGTTCATTTAAATCAGGCTTAGAAGAACCATAATAAATGCCACACAGAATTAGATTTTCAACATTTCTACGACTCACAGGATCAAGATTCTGTAGGCCTACACATAAAGTAACAGGCCACAGAGAGAAGGATTTTGATTTTTGTACTGGAATTACCCCATCACAATTTAATGAGACATACAGATATTTAAGATATGAATTATCAACAAAACTAAACCGACTACCATCATAGAAGTCGCGGTACAATCCAGGGCCAGAATACGTAGGAGGTTCAAAAATGTCCACAAATTTGCGTATCAGGCGAATGATTTGCTGATTTATGTCGAGCATGTAGCATGAACCTGAACTATATTTGATTATCTCTAAGTTATTAAATTCAACTTTTGTCTCACTCTTCACTTCACGTAATGTTGGAACTTTGTTCGGACAAGGTAATATTTCACAGATCAAATCAAGGATAGAACTTGCACCAGCATCGGAAATACGATGTTTCATTATCAATTCATTGAATTTTTTGATGAAATCAGAAACAGACATCCTTGTAGATTCATGCAAGACTGAAATATCGGAAACATCAGATGACAAGCTTTCTAAAGATTCATATACAATACTTTCGTCTGCCAAAAATGAAGCACTGCCAAATTCTACAGGCGATGACGCCCGCGGTGGTTGAAAATTGGAGTATGAAAACTCCCCAGTTTCTTCCATTGAACTTCCTGATGTACTTGATAATTCGTCGATAGAAACGTATGAGATAAATGGTTCATCGAATTTAAGTTTTCTTCTAAAGGAATATTTCCTTCCACTTCGCGAACGCTTTATATTCTTGCGTTTAGGCATTGATATCTGAAATAAAGTAGGAGAGAACCGGGTGATTTGACCGCATTTTTGAAATTTGAATGAATGACCCAAGTAATTGACGGGTCATTCCAGCACGATTCGACACATTTTCAGGAAATTATGGCATCACGTTGTGTGTGACGTCAAACCTACGCGCTAGAATATGCTATTTGGTGATGCACGCTGGTAGACATGTGACAGTAGCTCAGTGGTTAAGAAGTGCGCTTAGAGAGCGCAAGGAGACGGGTTCAAATCCCGATGAACAACATTCTCATGTGTTAAGTTGTCTATTTTTTGCTGAGGAATATCTGCCGGCCAACATCAACAACTGCTTACTTTAAAATTGCAAAGAACTTGTACCAACGGGTTACACCTGAGGCTGTACGATTGCCCCTCTTACACTTTTCGCTAATTTTTAGAATTATTCGAGTCACCATTCAACTAAAAATAGGTCGACCGGCTATTCTGAATGTCGGAAACTGTTCCACACAGACAATATGCCGGAAACAAGTCATGTAGCTATCTAGAATGGGGAAACTGGCAAGCCGGATATTTAGAAAAAAGTCAAAAACTGATTTTATTAAAAAGTGATTCTGATTGGGCTACTTTCGTCTTACAAAAACAGGAGCTTACACTTATTTAAAATGAACAAATATTCTTTAATAACTGCGCTGCTGTCTACGGCTGTGTTGTTTATTGTTAAATTTTTGGAGGTCAGCCCAGTTCTGGTTTTTACAAGCTCAAATTCTCAATATAGATTCTTAATCAGAATATGCCTCCAACATTCGTGAGATAGAATTCGTGTGACTAGTTAAAGACATGAATCAAGAATCACACTCATCTTGCTGTTAATCTAACTATTTCTAATCTCAGAACGTTCCACGAAAAAAAAATCCGAAAAAAATAATGGAAGTTAGGCAAAACATTTTCCATTTATAAAATCGGAATGAGGGAGGCATGGATGTGAAAAATGAATTACATTTCAGTAACTCAAGTGTGCCACCTAAAACCAGCATGGTCGGTTTTAGGTAGCACACTTGAGTTACTAAAATGTAGTTCATTTTTCACATCACTATGCCTCCCGCATTCTTATTTTATAAATGGAAAATAAAAATGTTTGATGTGGCTATGTCGACGCAAAAAAGCGTCGACAGAGAACAATTGCCTTAGCTAGGGTATGTCAACGCAATTAACTCTGCTGCGTCGACATAGAGTTTTTCATCGTGTCCACGCAAGTTTGCGTCGACATACCCTAGCTAAGGCCACATCGAACATTTTCATTTTCCATTTATAAAATAAGACTCGAATAATTCTAAAAATCAGCGGTAAGTGTAAGAGGGGCAATCGTACAGCCTCAGGTGTAACCCGTTGGTACAAGTTCTATGCAATTTTAAAGTAAGCAGTTGTTGATGTTGGCCGGCAGATATTCCTCAGCAAAAAATAGACAACTTAACACATGAGAATGTTGTTCATCGGGATTTGAACCCGTCTCCTTGCGCTCTCTAGGCGCACTTCTTAACCACTGAGCTACTGTCACATGTCTACCAGCGTGCATCACCAAATAACATATTCTAGCGCGTAGGTTTGACGTCACACACAACGTGATGTAGTATGGAAGTATGAGTGTATAGGAACAGTACGTGATTCTAAATTCAAAAGTAAACTCAAATTTATGGAGTGAGTGACAACAAAGACATCTCTCTCTTCTCTCAGTATTTACGTGTACCTACTATCTGGCTACCGCCTAAAGTAGCGGTTCTCACTATCTTATAATTAGTTCATGGTATTTGAACGCAGAAACATGTTTGGGTTGAGTTTTCTCTTGAAGCAAGTCTTGTCCAAATAATTGTTCAAAAATAGCACATGTGTATGCTCTTACAATGTAAATGAATGGTTCTGTGGGGTTGGGAAATTGTAAAACTGATGCGTGGCACATTCTCAGGTGTCCCGAATTGTGTTATAAAAGTTGTTTCTGAGAGTGGCAAACGCGTTTTTCAAAACTGTTGTGCTAGAATTTTGTTCATGAATTTTTGACTTAGTATTCTTTACATTGACTGAGTAGGCCCTACTTTATATTTTTCCTCTTTTTGTCTTCGTGTAGGCCTATGGGTCGTTCTACAGAAACTGTGAAATCTCATATCAGTAAAAAAATTTTTTTCACCTTCACCAACTCGTTTCATGTTTTTAGATATCGTTAACCATTTCCATTAGTAGAGTGGATAAGGGTCAGCAGCGCTGAAATATGTTTCCTATAATATTTAGAACGATATCAAGATGGCTGATTTTCTAAAAATGTCATTGGTGTAACAGGACAAAGTGAGATATGACAGTACACATTCCAAACTATTTCATCCTCTACTTTCGTGATTAAAAGCTTTCATTTGAGTCCCTTTGCACTTGGGAGAGCACATGTTGTCACAGAGTTTTGGGCAAATCGCTCAAATTTACATACAAGGCCTAAAAATTCGATAAATCTTCTGTAATGCACCAGCTGATATTTCACGATGGACTTAGATATACAGTTAACCAACTCAGATAGTGGATCTTAATTCCCTAAATCGCCAGAAAAGTTCAGCACCGGTCACTTAAGTAGAAATTTACATTTGGGAGAGCCCATGTTGTCAGAGTTTTGGGCAAATCACTCAACTTTACATAAAAGGCCTAAAAATTCGATAAATCTTCTGTTATGCACCTAGCTGATTTTTCCTCGATGGACTTGGATATACAGCTAACCAACTCAGATAGTTGCATCTTAATTCCCTAAATCGCCAGAAAAGTTAAGCACCGGTCACTTAAGTAGAAATTTGCACTTGGGAGCTAGAAATTTACACTTTTATTAAGATCAAAGTGTATAAAAGTCAAGTGTGGAAAGATCCTATATCTGTAATGTATTTTAGTTGGGATCACATTCGCCATCTTTTTGCGCCAATCGATGTCTTTATTCGTCAATAATTTTGATATTGAAATGCTAGTTCAATACGTATAGTTTCAAATACGATGTATTACACAACATAGCTATTCTGTCATTCAGTTGAGCACTGCATTCATCTTCTATTTTTAATTCAGATATCAAAATTCATAAAATGCTGATAAATCTGGCGGGAAAGTAATATCCTTGTAATATCTTGGCTGTCCCACAAATTGTCCATAGATTCCATACTTCCCTTATATACTTACTTTGATTAAGACAAAAAACGTAAATAAAACACATGGTAACATAGGAATGAAAAGAGAAGTAGTTTAAAGTAATAGTTTAAAATATATATTATCCGATTTTTGTCATCTTGTTATTTATGAAATCCTTTCACTCTGACCAAATTGAAATTAATTAAATTCTACACAATTAAGCACTAATTAGATCACACAACAAAAGCTTGACAAGTTGATTGAATAGCAGATTTAGCTGAACAAAATAAGCAATTGTCACCGGTGATAAATGCAATGTTTCAGTCAGTATTTGCTACTAAGATCTGTTTACAGGAGGAGATGAATTTAGGGGCTGTGAATTCCCGCATAGTAATTTATTAGGCGATCAATTCGAATTTTATGTATTTTACTAATATTTGTAATTTTATCAATCAAATTATTCAAACACTTCATCAGTAATTGATTAGAAAAAAATTTGATGAAATCAGTATAAAATATTAATTAGGTTTATCAATGCAGCTCTGTTTCAATCATCTTATAAATTTGAGTCAAATATTTGATAATATTTTGATTAATTAATCAAATATTGCTGATTTCACTGTTTAATCAAATATTTATTTCACATTTGTAAAATAGGTAAAAATTTTACAAATATTTGCCTCACGTTCCTGGTTTTTTCAACCCAGGATTGGAGCTTGCTTTAATGCGCCGCTTTAAAACTCCCAAAAAGTTTTCAAACGGAAAGATGGAAAATGTGTCAAAAGGGCCGTAGAGTAATGTATACTCTGGTAAATGACAACATTCATGAATGTTGTAAGACATACAAGTTTTGTCATACAATGCAGGAAACTGCTGCACAAATTTTTGTATGCATGCATTGGTGTAGTAAATTTTAATCTCTGATGCCAAACAATAAATTCCAAAACTGAGCAAAAGGAAATGTTCATAGAAACTTGGTAGCATGCATGATCGAAATAAATACGGTCCGACATAAAGAAGTAGTGTTCGATATTCAGTTGCCTTGAAGTGCCTCAATTCATCAAAACCTTTGTAAAATTTCTTCTGAAATTCAATTGGAAGGTATTTCGAAATCGAGTGTTTTAGTTCAGATGATAGTCTACTGATCTGTGTTGTTGACAACCGACATTTTAACTGCATACCTTTTGTTGGAAGAAACATATAAAAAATCATCTTTTTCATGTCTCCAATTCTGTATGTATTGTGCATGTATTCTGGAGGAAAGGAGGACCTCAGTGGTACTATACTAAGTAAAGGTGAATGCGAATTTTGATTATCCTCTTGAAAATTCTCGTAACTAGAATCCGTTCTTGGGGTATCACTCATCTCTGTGAAGACGATTCTATTGTTCAAATATGTGCCCAAAGTTCTACAATACCCACATCCACGATATGCAGTATGGGGTTGAATACACTGTATGTATGCTCTGGCTGGAGCATCACATACAAAGCGGATGCTGTTTATAGAAAACACATATTCTTCGAATGCAAATCCGTTCAGTTTCAGTAGCTTGATTTCTTCGGACAATTCTTTGAGATATTGTGTGATACTTGGCTTTCCAATACCACCGAAGAGTCCTAGAGGAAGAGGTTTATGGTAGCCATTGATTGTCATCAACACTGGCCACAGACAAAAATTGGATCCAGAAAATAAAAACAATCCGTCAACATTTATTTTATGTCGAGAGAGTACTCATGGTGGCCATTCAAGAGATTTTTGTTGACAAGACATTTCAAATTCTCTATAATAGGAGTGCATACGAACTTTCCTGTACTTAATTCTGTTGGTATGAATTTCGGCAACTTCGCTTCCTTTTGAAGAAAATAAAGTGACGTTGGTGCATTTATCCCATGCTTTCGAAGCATTTTCAAAATAAACTGCATCGCCTTCCTTGAGGGATTAAAAGTCATGTAGAAGCTAAGTAAATCGTCGGTTATTGAACTTTCACAGGGGGTCGTGGTATGAACATTATCATTATGAGAATCATCGGTAAATACATCTCTAAAATCGTCCCACTCGAAGTCCTCATCAGTCTCACTTTCAACGCTAGAGCTAAATTCATTGCTATATCTCGGTGACGTTATTGACAGCATTTCTTGATCAACATTTGTCTTATTAATTGAGTGTTCTGAAAGGACACTTTCTGTTAACGCATCATATTCTTGACCTATAGGTTCTCTTGACAAATCCTGAGTGACATCATCTTGAAGAAGTCGAATAACTTCTTGTGATTCTTTGGAAGCTTGAATGTAAATGTTCCTCTTCGACATTCTGAAACAAAACGGATTGCATGCTTGAATTAGGAATATAGAACACTGAATATTCCTTCAGAAAGACCATTTTCAGTCTTTCAGAAAGTACATGTATGATGTCACATACATTTGACGTTTGCTCGCAGACCTGCATTGAATATCTGTGAATACTTCAATATTGTCAATCAATCAGTTGTTAAAACAATTAAAACTCTCATGCTGATTAAGTAAGGTTGCATACTAGTGTTCAGAAATAGCTAGAACGACTATGATTGGGTTTCAAGCAGTTTACTGACATCGTTTGAAATAGATAAAACTCATCATTGTTAAATTACAGCTATCATGCTGATTACTCTCAATCTTCGCTGTGATTAATGTGCCTTCGCATGGCAAGAAGATCCAATTATTCGTCATACTTTTTACCTATGCCGGCTGGCCACTGAAATTCATTACATCCATTCAGACCGACGAAAAGACACTGTAGGCCTACTTTCAACTCCTTGGTCAGAAGGAAGGCAATCAGGGTCTGGTTTACGCAATTACAAGACAACATGAGGATTTTTCAAAACTGTTTCATGCTCCACTTCAACTTAATCGGTTAATACAAGGGTTCCCAACCTGCGGTTCGCGAAGGAATTTTGGGAGGTATGAAGAATATGGGAGATTTATTATAATTCAATTTTGATTTTATTACTTTCATGATCATGGGTGAGTTGAACTGCTAAACTTCGTGCTCATTCAACATAGGATTGTCATCATCTGGCCTAGAAACAACCGTCGCTTATTAGCGACCAACAGCCACATGCTTATGAATCCGGACTCTCCACCAAAGTAATGATTAAAAGCAAACAAAAGGCTCGTTTGATGTTGGAGCATCACTTTCGCTGCGCACATCAGTTACGCCTAGTTAAATTTTTGTGTTATTCAATTACGAATTTCATATATTTCTACGCGTAATCAATTTTCTTTTAATTTTCATAAACGAATTCTTGCTATTATTTTGTATGTTAATTGTGGGTACGCGTAATAATGAAAAATCCTATTATTTTCTACGTTGGGGTACGCAACATGAAAAGGTTGGGAACCCCTAACCGTTGATTAAACATCAATCCCATTATTTCTATCTTGCTTGGCTTATAGCAATGTGATTCCGCCCAGTGATCCCATCCTGACTATGCAAAAGTCCGCCAAGTTTACCACTTGTATTCTTTAAGCAGATACACTTAATAGGCCTACCAGGGAAAGACTGATTCGATTACAGACGTATAGGCCTAATAATTTGGCATCTCATATGATAACGTCTTCGTAACCAGCAGTGCTCATGTATTGAAACAACATGCGCAACGGAATGTGGTAGACACCAATGTGATTCAATAAATTCTATCCATAAAGATACATTACTCTGTGCAGCCATGGAATTGGGAGTGGATATTACACCAACTGAACCGGTATTACTACAATAACTTCTTCATAAATGAGACAAATATTGTAACACTAAATAAAACAACTATCTCTAGGTACCCTGAATAATTTGTAATCTCCAACATATGATACAAGAGCCGTGGTAGCATACATCAAAGAAGATGCGCACCAGAGCTTCATCGGCGAGACCAAAATTGCATCGGTTTAGCCGGTGTAATAGCCGGTCTCAGCCACCCGTATAATAGCCAAAATTGCTCCTAATTTACGTAGACCTCATACCAAGAAAACTAATCAAACACAGATCATCACATGAATATTACACATTGAAGTGAAAGCAGATTGAAATAAGCAGGATAAATCCTCAAAATATAAGCGGTGCATTGATGTTTACAATTAATGAAATCGTAACCAAAACTTAGCTAAGAAGAGCGCAGGAAAACAAAAGCAGTACTTTTAGAAAATAAAGTTGAAATGCTCACAAACATACTGACTGCACAAAATAGTAGTTGGCATCTGGGTATCACAACTTAAACTCACTCACCATTTTGCACCTGATTACAATAATACGTCCAACATTCTCGACGATAAGGTATGTTCGTTGTATTTTTTCAATAACAACTGCGTGACTAAAATTCAATAATGGGTAAAAAGTGTTGTACGCAATACATCAATCCTGCAAAACGATATTCCATCTCTATACTTTAGCTTAATCCATTCATTAGCCATTCATATCTGCTGTTTTTGCACTTGTTGATGTACTTGAAAAAAACTCCATTAAATATAAAATAGCCTTTCGCTTCAAAACTAAGCTCACTACTCAGCAACGTATTTCCATATTTCAGATAATTAGATGTTCATGCTTAAAGGCATAGAGTGTAGATTCCTCTATGTTCAAAGGTATTTCAATACATCCCAATCCCTATCTCTCTGCTCAGCTATCAAATACAAATCCAACAAAATGATGATTTCAGCCATCAATAGATAACATAAGCATATTTTAAGCACCATGCGAAAATTCAGCGAAAAGTTGGATGATTTTAGCCACCAATAGTCAGATAACATTTACAGGTTTTGGACATCATGCGAAAATTTAGCGAAAAGTTGGATGATTTTAGCCACCAACAGCTAAAACATGGAGAACATCAGCAGGTTTTGCGCATCCTGCGAACATTCAGAGAATTTCATCATGTAATTCGCCGGTGTTAGCTGGATGTTCGCCAACTCGCCAGATATTCGCCGGCTATTAACATGATTTTTTCCCACAGGGTAAGAGCAACTGACGCCGCTGTGCTAAATGTCGCTGAATTACAAAACACGACATTTCCGCATGTGTTTACTGAGAAGGCTGAAAGACACTCAGACGATTAGTTATATCGACTTGCTACACGCAAGCATCATTGCTTTACTTAAAATCAACTTTCCTAATGATTTGATATCGATTTAGGCAGGTAAACTAAGAACTTGCAAAAGGATCCACTGGACCCCCCCCCCCTCAGGTCTCAGAGGGTTAAATTAGCAATTCAATAGGTGACTACTGCCAAGTCTTTGTAATGAGAGCATTTTCTTGAGTGCAATCATATCACAAGCTAGTGTAATCAAAGACAATAATCACAGTTAGCCTCCATAGAGAGCTGAGCCTCTTCACACCCTCTGAGACCTGAACAAGAAAGACCTCCAATGGACTCCTTTTACAAATTTCTAGTTTTCTGCTTAAATCGACGTCAAAAGATCAGGAAAGTTGAATTTAAGTAAAACAATGATACTTGCGTAGCAGGTCGACATAACTAAACCTTTGAGTGCCTTTCAGCCTTGTCAGTAAACACATGCGGAAATGTCATGTCTTTATAAGTAACAACATCACTTGTCTAATAGGCGGTCTTGCGATGTTTGCTGCTACCATTATACCTCAGATAGTTAGTTCTAGCGAAATTGATTTATTCCATGCAGCAGAGCCCGCGTCCATTGTTTCATATTTATCCATACTTATCGGAAATAGGCCTAAATAAGCCATAACTGCTACAATTTTAGACCCTCAAACAGTTGTGGAGATCTCAAACCCATCAGTTTTTGCTGTGAAAACTTTGCCAACAGTCTGCTTTTAGCATTCAGCTATGAATATAATGACAGTTTTCATTTTGAACATTGATTTATGGTGATTTGTTCATATAGGCCGACCGGTCATGCACAATCATGTACGAAAGCAAAACATTCACATTGGCGATCCTCTAACTTAGCGCACATGCACGAAGGTGATGTAAGCAATGAATAAATGAATTTCACTCATTATGCATCATCGTGGACATGCACAAAATCATTTTTCATCTGATAGAAGAAATTTTGTTACGGGAATTTCTACACCCTCTGATACCTCAGGTGGGGCTATCTGCCATACTTCTGCTGATTCCATTGAAATGAAATAATACATACAGATTCACTGTCAAAAGTCATGATTTTACATGGGCATGATCGGCTGATATATCTTCAACTCAAAAGTAAGATAGAAAAATTTGGCTACGACCCTGTGGGAACGAATCTTGCGAAAAACTGGCGGATGTCAGTTGCAGAATATCATGCTAGTACAGTTCAATCATTTTTGCGGCATATTCGCTGGCGAAGTTCGCCGTCAACAATTCGCGCTCTATATGCCACCTTTTACTTTTGACTTTTTCTCTTATTTTCTTTAGTAATCCGCCTCTACAGCCGAGGTTCTATTTTCTCCCTCACTTCCTCACCATCCCCCACATAAGGCTAATCTATCTAAGAAATAAGTGCAGACTATCATACTTTGATAATGATAAGAATATAGAGAATCCGCATATATCAATCTTCATAAACTCTCTTGACATTCAATAATTTACAACAATGACAAATATTTAAATAATATCACAGTATTTACTGCAACATTTATGGAAGATAAATACTTTTTTAGTTTAAGCCTTCGTGAATTAAAAAAGATCCCTTTTTATCAGATCAGACTGAGTATACAATACATTTTCATGTGAAGGTAATATACGAACATTACTACTTGCCACTAATTAGTTGCTACAATATCAACAATTTCGCCAGTTGGCGAAAAATCAGCTCGCATTAGTAAACAAATATCTACCAACTAATTATAGCAACTTATTCGTCACCTGTCGTTTTTTAATTTTATACATGCTTTTGGATAGATGATGACCATTTTCACATGCGGAGATAGTTTTTACACGAAAATGAACCTTTAAAAAATTATCCACAAAATCGCTACCTCGCCAGATAATCTGTTGATATTAGCAAGATGCGTTCCCACAGGGGAGGTCCACTGGACCCCCCTTATGTCTCTGAGGGTTAAAAGAGGCACATATCTATGCAATCCGTTTTATAGTATTCTATGGTAGTTAAATTCATTGGAATTTTTAAAAATGAGCTGTCAAAGCTAAAGCTTGTCATATCAATGTTGGATGAAACTCTAAAGAGTTTGAGATTCCGTAAATGGTAAACGTGGAAAGTTTCATTCGAATTTCAATATGGAAAGGATGTGCATGACTCTGTATCCGACTGAGCTTTGAAAGGATGGTTTACCGACTTCAAATCGGGCAAAAGAATGCATCTTTCCACTATTCAGATACATTGCCAACGAAACTCGTTACATTCATGAAACCTGATTCAAACTTGAAGGTGGATGGGACATTGCCCCTTGTCCTTCCTAGTTGCGTCGCCCCTGGAGCCCGTTGTGGATAGCGTCAACTTGTCTGACGATGATCTGCGAGTCACAGACAGAAATATGTTTTCTCATTTCTCACAGAAGAACATCAGCAGACTGGATTCTTGACAAAACAAACTCATTATTAGACAAATAAGAAATGGAAATATCTTTGAACAATCATTTATCACTGGGGCCTCTTTTATGACGTCATATTTTCTGTGTCTGATCATATTTAAATCATATCTTGGTCATTTTTCTGTAGTTTTAGACTACAGAGAGTTGCCGGGAAGAGGGGGTATGGAAAATGACCGATGCCTGCAGACTGACGCAATATTGGTCTTCTCAGCAGCGCGATGCAGTCTGAGAACAGTTCCACCCTCACGAAAATTTTTCATGAGAACTCATGAAATTTAATGCGGATTCATGAGATTTTTATGAGAGCTCATGAGATTTTTATGAGTCTCATGATATTCTCACAAGAAAATATTTAACTCATGATGTTCTCATGATGCTTTGATCGCTCTCATGACAAAATCATGAGCATTTATGAGGTCTTCGTGGAAATTAGCTTATAAGTAGTAAGTTATGCATGCTAGCCGCGAAAGGAAATAACCATAAGAAAGCTTATTCAATCAATCAAGATCTTCAATGTTAGTCTATAAAAGATAAAAATAAAAATATACAAGATGTATCATGGCTATGTGCAACAGCATTTTCGAAATGATGCATATATAATTTGACTTTACAATTATCATTACTACGCAAGATGTTGAAAATAGACATATACAATCACAGTTAAACATAAGATCATAATAAAAAGTGGTCTAATTTTGCGAATACTGAATTAGCATTGTGGACATGGCTTGGCAATGCTTTGGGGCAATGTAACTAGGCCAAGAAAGCTTCAATAACTATATGCGAGAAAAATAAATTCAGAAGTATGAAAAGCAACTGTTAATTAATGAGATTTTCATGAGAAAGCCCATGAAATTTGATAAGATATTTCATGCGAAAGCGTTCCAAATCCGCATTAAATTTCATGAGATATATATATATATATATGAGCAAAAATCTCATAAAAAATCATGAGGAATTTTCATGAGGGCAATATGCATTGCCCACAGATATGAATGTTACTGGAGGCGCCAGGATTGGGTCGTCTGTCGTCTACCCAGCCCTGCCAGCCAACCGCTGCTTCGGCAGAGCGTTTTCTCTCCCTGTTTAAGAAGATGCTGTGCAAAGACAAACCTGATTAACATCAAATATAGTAAATTACAATACTGTTTTGTACAACAATCTATAAATGGGCATACTGTGGCAAAAGTTTGAAATAAATCGTTTTACTTGTCGCGAATTGAACTTCTTAACTTTTTGCCTGAAATGAAAGCATGATTTTTGCTATATTTTAATATTTTTAAATGTTACTAAATTACAACTTAAGAGTTTTAAGTCATATTTTAGTTACATTTTAAGCTTATAAGTCATATCAGGTTTAAACTTCTTTAGGTCGTATTTGTTTATATTTTTTCGATTTTTGGGTAATAAAAAAATGCCTTATTCATATACACCAGATGCCTTCCATCATTGGTATGTTGGAATAAAAACTTCTTCCAGATTCATTTGCTTCCTTTTGTCGTAAAAAAATCCAAAGAAAGTTATTTTCAGTTAGGTTGTGCTATATTTACTCAGGCTTGGAGAAACCTTTCATATCGTGCATTCGACATGGTTGGCCTGGCACCGCCATGTGGTATAGGTTGGAGGTTAGGGGCCGAAACCTTGCTTCATGCAGCCACATGGTTCCTCCCTGATGACTCAGTACATAGTAAAATTTTGGTTTATTAGGTTTCTTATTTTCACCATTTGTTATTTTCCAGTTAGCTTCTCGTCAAGTCCATGACAAGCTCTCATTTTAGTTCTTAGATTGTGAAAATTAAAATTGATTACAAGTTTTAATTCATTTCCTTCACGTCTTAAGTTGGGTCGGATTCGTATTTTAATCCTTACTCTGTACTGGCATAGGTTACTCTGTGTAGTCAGTATTAATTTGTATTCATTCGTTCATGACTTTTAATTACCTAATTATTTACAGGATTCTCCACTAGTGTAGTTGGTTAACTTTGGTATCCTCCGTTTCCTGGATCCTTCGAAATTTTTTTACCGTATCGTGTTTTAATTCGATTATCACTTTTTGCATTGTGCAAAACACAGTCTCCATTGTCTCCCTTGATGATTACTCTTGTTGTCTCCTGACAAGGGATTATCTGACCTTTGAATAAATTGGTTTAAGATTCTCAAGATTGTCCACGTGTACTCATATCGTTCATTGGACAAAAATCTGTCAGCTGACCTTTGAATAAGTGGCAATCATGCTATTACATTTCGGTTATGAAAGTAATTGAACTTCAGGACGATAATTTAACAATGGTTGACATTTCTTAGGTAATCGGAAGTGTCTGTGAACTTCTTGCTTTAAAGGAAATGTAATTGTCAATTACCCTTGTACATTCAAGATTGCGTAAAGGTATTATGTAATTCTGTATGCCTGAACAATGAAAATGAAAGAGAAAATTTAGTCATTACATGACTTTCAGATCCTTGATCTCGTCAATTATGCTGGAGATATGTTTCACTCAATAATTATTCCATTGTTTAGTCCTATTACATGTAATTATGTTGAGAAATTATCAAAATCTAAAGAATTTCAAATAATGAAGCAACTTATAATAACTGCTGCTGCATAATGCAGCTACGCTCGTATAAGTAAACTAAGGCTTAGAACAAGTATTCATGCTGTGATTTTAAAGAATGATTAAAATGATGTCAATTAGTCTTTGTTGTTCAAGTTATTGTTATTGTCAATAATGATTGTTATTCAAGAAACATTTCGCCAATTTTTTTCTTGTCAACTGAGATTGGAAAAAAGAAATATGAGACCGGCAAAATAGATCTCTGAATTATATTATTAATTTTCTTGCGACGAAATACTTGTAAGTATAATTATCATTATTAAGACTTAAATAAAATATAATTTTAAATCATCCCATGCAGTTAAAAGAAGGGATCTCGATGTTTGGTGTCAAAATATAGAATCTGAGATGGTTCTCCTTGTGACTTTCATACGACATTAAGTGAATAAAGTATCACTTTACTTAACAAAAGCAATTGATAAAGCAATGATTAATAAATACAGTCAAACCTCGCTTAGCGACCGTCGTACTTTAGCGACACCTCTTTCTAGGATCCGAACGATTAGATAGGAAATCCCATGTATTGAAGTCTCGATATAACGACCCTTCGATATAGCGACCGTCGCGCTTTACGACCGGTTTTTATCACGAGCGAAGTGGATATTTTCTATAGATATAGCGACCTGTGACACCCTAGAATACTGAAAAATTATCAACATATTTCCCAATTCTGATTTTTTAATGATGTTTTTTTATAGGGATGAATTGACGGTAAAAATGACGTAACGCTATGATGCCATCGTCTTCGGGATGGAATTTAGTCCTTAAATTGTTGACAATTAGAGTGTAAAGCAGTACCTATTTCTTTAAACTTAATTTACAGCTTAGATCGACATCAATTATGTGGATAATAAACTCAATCACTGGCGCAACACCCGTCCCATTTTGATGCTTGATTCCTATGTTAAGAGTGATATAACTATTCTTTATCAGTATGTTTACACCTCTACAGATAAACTTCTTTTGTCGGTTATTTATTAAAGGTGCGATCTTGACCACTTCACCATCGTTGATATCAATTAATAATTAATAGTTAAATAAAAAAATATGGTAGATAAATATGGATACTTTTCACTAAAGAATAATGCATTTTTACACGACCGTGTGATCGGGGAGTGGTAGCAGCATGAAACAACCCAAAACTACACATTTAATTTTTTATCATACTGCTTATCAAATAGCGGTAATGGTAATCTCTTGGCATAGCGATCGTCGCGCTAGTGCAACCGTTTATTAGCGGAACCGAGCGTGGTCGCTATATTGAGGTTTGACTGTATTTATACATTTGTCAACACAAAGTAAAATGTACCATGGTACAAAGTACCACATCATATACCTGCGTTGTGCACGTATTCCATGCTTTATTAGTACCTCATACATCATAGGGTGATCATAGAGTCACTGAAGGGTTTCAAAATCTTAGCTAGACCAAATTTATCGTTTCCGAGCGATAAATCTGTGTTCCAGTTGATAAGAATTATCAGAAAAAAATCGTTCGAATGGTGGTTCGAAGGGTGTCAAATGAAGACTTGAAACCCTTGAAGTGACTGCATGATCACCCTGATCTATTAATACAATGATATATTTGAAGGCAATATGAATTTTGGGTTAATCTTTCATTTTCAATGCAGAATTTTATTCTGAATATCGTTCTGCATTCAATTAGTAGATTGTATAGTAATTGAATTAAATAGGACTCTTATACAATGTCGAATACGAAATGCGAAGTAAAATATAGAATGTTTCTTTTATTTTTAGAATACTTCTTTCTGATTTGACCTTGAAGACAGCCGATCTTCAGAAGATGATGATGTTCTGATGAAATTCAGGGATTAACTTCTTGTAACACGTACTGGTAAGCTGAGAATCAGAAATCCAAGACTTCCTCATGGAAATGACGAAATCTGTGATGATGCTTTAAATAGCCTTCTTTAGATACTTTTTCGATAAGCTTATCTCTGTCTGAGGTGAAATATTATTTGTCACGATGAGAAACACGTCAATGTCGATCTAAAATATCTTGCACAATAACTTGTCATTACTAAATCAAAGATTATAAAAAATAACAAATCGCATTTTCTCATGGCCAGCCTTATTTGCATGAGGAATGAAGTTCTATCGGACATTTAAACTGCAAGTGAAAAGACTTTGACTCACGAAGACACAGAGATATTGACGGCGGCAGATGATATCAATGATGGAAGCACAGAATTAGATTGTTTAAGCGTATCATTTTACTAGAGGTGCAAACTGATTCAAAAGCAATGGCACATGCAGGAACTTAATAAGTGGGCAAAAAGAATTTTTTATACCTTGAAGAGATAGGAAAAATAGTCGTGCGCCGCTTGCGGATTGATGTGAATTCCTGCAAAATCCTCCGATTGCCACGATTCCTTCAGATTCGAAGAATTCAGATCATTGCGCAAAAGTTTTCTCGATTATGTTGGGCCCTCCGATCAGTATTAAAAATGTTAGCAGCCGCACGAAAAAACGTTCGCAAACTTCTCAGTAGAACTTGATATTGACTGTGTATCTTTGCTGTCTGATTCTGTTGATAACAGTCATTGAAACGTCGCACAATTTGGCGTGTTTAATGTTGAACTGGCTGCTGACTGTTCGATTGCTATGGTATTATGTCAAGAGATTGTGCCATTTCATTAGCACTGCATGTTCCAATGTTTCCGTTCTAGTCAAACAGAAGAAGAGACGACCTTTCAAATTCTATGGATGGAACACTGTAGCCACAGAGATCAGATATTTATGCTATTGTCCTCTCTTGTCTGGAGAGGACAATAGATGATTGGATGGCACCAGTCTGGAGTCGGTCGCTGACCGCGGTTCTACTTCAGGACTTCTCTGTCTTTAATTTGAGATAACTTCTGATGTAAATGCGGTATAACCTGCATTTTTCACACAGAATAAGATCCAAATGAGATATATCACCTGTTTGAATCTGAATGAAATTGGAACGTTAACAAAGCCGACGACATGAAAGAAATTTATAAAAATTGATCTTGCACCCATAGACTTATGATTCATGTTTCCATTTTTTGAATGATTGATTATCATAATCCTTTGCAAACGATCCTGAGCGGTGTGATTCCACAGCATGGCTCTGAACGATTCCACAGGAGATTTTGTGATTTCATCTTTATTGGTCGGCCATGTTATTGATTTTCATAAAGTGATAACCGTTGTGAGTGAATTATCTTTCATGTTATCAAGACAACAGTCTCATTCTCTAAAACATCCACTTGTTTGCGAGTTTATCAAGATTTATCGGATCTTTTCCGTTATACGTGTACCCCCTCCAAATATTAAACCACCTCCACTGTCATTCCTCTCAAACTTTATCAACAATTCAGTCCAATAGAAAATATAAATGCGTAAATACTGCCTATCCTTCTTCCGAATGTCACTGCAATAAAAAATGACTCATATAATGACGTCTTCGCACGATCTTAACGTAAGGTTAACATTGTATCAGTCAGTGTAGTAGGATATGGCAACTAACTTGCTTCAACTTGCATCAACGATCTCATCGCCTGAGAGCGCCATGAACTTTCTGAGAGATAAAGGCATCCTCCACACCACACGACTCTGTTCAAATGGTCATGAAATGACCTCAAATGGTATAAGATGGAGATGCTACCGAAGAGAATGTCGCACTTGAGTGGAGGGGGCTTAATATTTTGATTTGAAGGAAATGCATTAGTGGAGGGGGTATAACGGAAAAGATCCGATTTATCAAGATCTATTCGGTAGACTTTCCGTGACTTATCGTCCACAATTATATTTGCAGTTACAATCATTTCATGTGTAATTCATTGATCCGATGGTACGGTTCACGCTATTCCCGCCGCTAATAGTAGATCAAAATATATAAAATTATAATGCTAAATCAAAAACATTGTGAATGGTTAACATCGTTAAATATCGTTTTATTAAAATGAACAAAATATAACCAAAAATATACAAAATGGGTATTGCATATATTGTTCAATATGGCGACCTTGATGCTCAATGCACATACCACAGCGTTTTGAAAAGTTGGAAAAACAATTTTGAACCATATTGTGATCAATCTGGTTTAATACATGCTCACATTTCTCTGCTAGTTCTTGTGAAGTAGTTGGCCTTGGTTCTGTGTAAACTTCATCACGCATAAATGAACAAAGCCAAAAATCATCTATGGTAAGGTCTGGGCTTCGCGGCGGCCTTCCGTTGGTCCACAACGACCAATCCAACGATGGTTTTTCAAAATCTTCTTTATTAATTTGTTGAACAAGTCTGTATTTGAAAGCCTTCATGTTACATTCCTTGAGAATGTTATGGACTGTATATAACAATAATCCAAATCTTTGTGCGGCAAGATCAAAGAAATACACATGTTAATCCCATGGGACGCAGATTGAAGTTTTTGGCAAAAATGAAACTTTTTATGTTTTCTAGAGCTGAGTGAAAGTACTAAGTCTAAAGCCATGATTTTTGACATGGAATTTCCTCAGGTCATTTCCTATCATGTTCAGGTACTTCTGTCTATGAGGCTAAATACACGTTGAATTGGCAAGCTTCTTATGTCGACAAGCACAAGCTTTTTTGCCAATTTGATGCGTATTTGACCACATTCTTGTATACATCGCCGATAAGAAGCATGATAATAACACATAAACATGATAGGAAATGACCTGAAGACATTCCATGTCAAAACTTATTACTCTAGACTTTTCACTCAGTAGTAGAAAACATAGAGAGTTTCATTTTAACAAAAAACTCCAATCTGCATCCCATTGGATTAAAATGTGCCTTTCCTTGATCGTGTCTGACAAGAAGAGGAACCAGTCAGAACTCGATAGACGTGCAGATTCGTAGTAGGCACAGGATATACGCATTCTGTGAAAGTTTCAGTTTCGGCCTCTTTCCCTGGAGAAAATCATTGTGGATGCCGGACTGTGTAGTGTAGCTAAATGTTGAATAAATGCCTATCACACGAAACAGGTATAGCTATCCTTATTTTTTGTTCGCATTGATCATGCCGTCGTTTTTGCCTGCTGCGTATTTCTGCATCGAATACAGCATTGTGTTCTACACGTTGAAAAGATAAGATTACAATTAGTCTCGATTGATGATTTGTCGACTACAAAATTTGTTATGAAATTGTGTTAGTAATTAAGTTATAGGACATAGAGCGCTGAAAGAATTAGCTATCAGCGTTCAACATCCCCCACCAGCCGATATTGTTCGCAGTGGTCATGTCGAACGTACTGTGGTTTAAGTAATGTGAAGAAAGATCTTTCTTCATTCCAGTGGTGAGGAAGTATTGATTGTGGGATGAAGATATGTGATCGCTGTTTACTCTGTCTACATCGAACGTGTTGTTCAGGTACTTTTTCAAGAAATTGTCTGCTAGCTTGTTCTAAGTCGTGCTGCTATGCTCGCAGAGTAAACATCAATCGAGAAAGTTACTTCTTTTTCTTTTGACGCACTACTTGTACAGTTTTACATTTTATACGTATTAACTTTTCCAGATAGCCTCATCCACCGAAAGATGGGTATTCATATGTTTGCGAGCCAAATGAATAGAATTTTGCGTATTTGCTCGCATATGTGCATATTTGCTCAATATGTTGTTGAATCGGCACAAAAAAATGTAATTATTCTTGTTAACAGAGGTCATTTTGTTAAAGATGGTGCCACGCATATCTTGTGTAATCATATGAACTTGTCGCAACAGTTCAGAATTTTTTCATATAAGGACTTTTTTGATCGTTGGTTGGTTTTCCTGCTGACGAAACTAAAATGTGACTCACTTGTGTCGAGATTTGTGCTTGATAACATGTGTTTTCGTTCGCCCATTGTTTTATGATAATCTTCAATTTGTGTGTTATAAAAAAATTGACTTTGTCTGGTTTCCCTGTGGGAGTGCTTATTAGTCCTGCTAAGGAATAGGCCTACCTATCATTCTATGATTATGTAAACTTCTGAAATATTTTCATATATTTTTTACAGCGTTACACATCATTTGGAATTATATGAAACCTTTACAATGAAAATAAAATTTTGTGTACTAATAAATTTGCTTTCTATGTATCTCCTGATGGTCTCTCTGGAACCGTTTATTTTAGTCCTCGTCTCTCAAGTATCAATGATGAAAGCATCATTGATGATTATATAGCTCGGAATAGACAAAGATTAATTGATCAGGTGGGAATGCTAGTAAATAATTATAGGGGAAGCTATTTAGTGAATCCTTTCCAATCGCAAAATTTCTGTATCCGTAATCTACTTATGTAGTGAAATCAGTAGTGCAGTCTCGCATGCGAAATTGTACGTGGCCATGCATTTTGCAGTGAAGCGAGCCAATAAGAATGCAGGAATTGCATGAACTCGCGGCAACACTCGCCACGAATTCGCCTGCAATTGGCAACAATAGGGCGTGGCATGATAATGTTTAACAGCTGCATTAGTTCGTGGCGAGTGTTGGCCACTCCTTCCTGGTGTTCACTTTTGTTGCCAATGTTTCGTGGTGAGTTAGTGGAGACTTTGGTGGCGAGGCATTTACAGTGTGTCGTTGAGAAATACACACTTCATCACCCATTGCACCTACAATCGCATTTTTCGTAGCATCGTTGATTTTGTGTTCATTTTGATCACTACCACGTCGCTTTAGAAGCACGGAGAGGGTTTCAAGAAACTGTTTCTTCCAATCTCTGATTGTTCTAACCGGAGGTGCTTCTTTATTATACTCTTCTGTATAAAGTCGACGTGCTTGCTCACAGTTGTCGTAAGATATAGCATACGAAACAATCTTGGCAATCTCATTATAATTTCATTTTCATACAGTACACCATTAAACCAAAGAATTAAATGAAACAAGATTGCTAGCGTTATATGAATGAATATAAATGAAAATGAAATTTAAACACACAGTCATAGATATTTATGACAATTACAATGATTTCTATTTTGAATTAGTGGCCTGGATAGCCTGAATTTTTGACTTAGTATTAGAATTATTTAGTAATTAGTATTAGTATTATGAATGCATGTTCATTATCAAACCGGTAGAAACATTGTTTGTGACAATTACTTTACTTCGTATGCATTGGCTGCAAAGTTGCTTGAGCATAATCTTACTCTCTTGGGAACAACTGGGTACAACTGATGATCGATCTGTTCACTCAAGTCGATTCGCGTTTGAACATGACAAAAAAGTGTCCCACATTTCCTATATACCCAAGAAAAAGAAAAATGTTGTCCTCCTTACCTCAACTCATTCAAACACTCGGATTTCGGAGGAGGCTCAGAACAAGCCTCTTGTTATTCTTGAATACAACGCTTCCAAAGGAGGCGTGGATACAATGGAAGGTAATGTCGAAGAGTATTCGTGCCGACGTAAGACAAACCGATGGCCCTTGTTATTGTTTTTCAATATCATTGATGTTGCAAACAATAACGCATTTCTTCTTGCCAAAAAGAGTGGCCTTACTCGCAACAAGAAAGAATTTCTCCGAATGCTGCTCACCTTTCAATTGGCGCAGCCATCAGCTGAACGGCGATTTCAGAGATCTGCTGTGCGTCGATATACAAAGGAAGCAGCCGACAAGGTTGGTTTCAAATATGAAAAGACTATTCCCTGCAAGACTAATGCTCGAGTGCAGATTTTGTCGCAAAACCACAAGATCCTACTGCGACGATTGTGATCGCCCGATATGCCCCAAACATAGATTTTTGAAGGTGATCACGAAATGTGAAGACTGTCATGAGCTCAGTTAGATTTTTTAATAGGCCTACATGCAATCATGTATGCTATATATCTGTATGTAGTGATTTTGTTGTGAAGTTCAAATGGGATTCTGTTTTTCTATTAAAGCAATTGGAATTTTGAGTTGTAGGCCTTCTAACTCTTGCTTTCAATTACAACTAGTTTGTGTTTCGGACTTAGGCCTAGTACTACATGTATAATGTTATATTACTACAACATGTAGTACACTATTATTGTTATCATTGTATGCCCAATGCTTCATGAATTGGCATTGATGAGGATGTAATTGGATACGTATGAGTATATAACTGATCAATATTTGTGAATAGGCTTCATTTCTCGACATGATTCTGCACATTTATGAGTGGTCACAATTTGTGACCGTTTGACCGGATGAGGATGCTGATTTTGGTGACCTGATAAGGGTTAATGGGCGCAATCACTAAACGGCTAAGAAATATAATTATCTTTTGATCATTGTTAGATTCAAGTTCAGTTAAATCAAGTGACTGTAAGAATATTATCTTTGAGATGACGGTTGACAAATTGCACATTTTGGATGAACTCTTCTTTCTTACCTAGAACATCATGTGTCGTCGCCCTGATCTGCTAGTGGATCTGACAGTTTGGTGTGAAAAAATTGTTTGAGTACACGGATAGCCTGAATACAAAATTTTCTGCACGCACATTGTGATGGATTTTTGTGTGAATTATGAATTACTGTATGCCCTGCAAGGCCCGTAGTCACGCGCGGCCTGGGGGTCCAGGCCCCCTCTCCTAAAATAGTTATCTATATGATCAATAAAACGAATATCTCTTTTTGAGGCCATGCCCCCCTGTAGATCTGAATTGTTTACGGGCATGAACCCTACTGCTGATTGTTAAATATAAATGTTCATTGGAATTGCTTTATTCATAATGGAATGATATTTCGAAGTTACAATTCCATTCTCAGGATACGCAAGATAATACGATTATGTCCATACAGACTTGTGCAGAAATGACACACATAATCTTGCATTGATGTGACCTTAGATTTAAGATATTCACTGATTCTGGTGTGCAGTTTCTTATTTTTGCTCCCAACGTAGAGCATACGTCGGTGTAAATGCGTCTTTGCATTTATCACATATCATTTCGCATTCCACATTTTCTTTAAGATATCAATCTTTTTCAGGATTCAGGCATGATATCCAGGTGTATGTTTGTCGTTTTTGCAGTTGTTTGTTTAGCGCATTTTTGACAGTGAGTTAATCTAGCAGGAAGCACTTACTATTGATGTTGTGTAACATCCATTGCTCAAAATGATTTCTTTGCATCTAATGAGTTCTTAAACAAATTCGCAAGACTCTCAATCTTGGCAAAGCATTCAAAAAACTCATTACTAACTTGCTACCGATATGAATATATGCTGTAGATTTCATGTCCTCTGTGCGCTGCAAGGATATCTTACAATTCGACCCCCATGGCTTTAACAGTCAACCATTCGAGCCTACACTGTAAACCGCTGAATACGAAAATTACATACAAACATATACCAAAATCACATACAATTTGAAACTAACATCTGATACGAGATTCTCGTATGTTTACAGAGATGTGGTATGTTTTTCATACGAAATCTCCCTTACTTTCGTATGTGATTGGTATGTAGCGATACGAACTATTCTATCTGTGATTGACTGTTTTACAATTAAATACGAGTTGTTGGTATGTTTTATATACGAGGCCCGATGCAAATTCGTCATCATTGGTATGTATTTATTATGAAGAGCTTTAAGTTACATGGCAAATAAAATAAGCTATATTACATACTACTGTCAAAAAACATTTTTCCAGTAATAGCAGTTGTGAATATCTCTTTGTGAATGTGTGGTATTTAACTAGATTGGATTTATTGTGAAAGTAACGCCGCATGTCATTATTGCTATTAGTCTTCTTGCATTCACAAGACTCACAATTAGCTTATTTCCATGAACTATGTTGATAAACATCATTTAAATATTACGATAACTACCGAGCAACCATGTTGACTTATATATCTCAAACATAACTATATTTTCTTTCATGAATTATAATGTTTTTATTTCGGATTGATAATATGCTTGATTCAAATTTACTTAATGCATAATTGTTGATGGCTAAAAACTTATTGATTATTTATGAAATGCCTTAGACTTACATGTATTAAAATCGAATTCAGTAATGTAAGTTTGACTCCTGAATGTCATTATCTTACTACTTACAAAACAGTAGTAACATTAGTGTGATCTTTATTGACAAAAGGCCTTAAATCAACATATATTAGAAATCATTGATGCTTTCCTTTAACATTGTGCTGGTATGGCTTTAGTATGTAAAGCATACCACATTTGAAATAACAAACGAAAAGCACACAAATATATACCAAGAGAATACAGAAATATACCAAAAAAACATTTTGGCATACATCCTTCGTATGTGATTGGTATTGAGCGATTTACAGTGTACCCTTATAAATACCCGGTAACATTTGAAGTTCATCTGATAATCAGACATTTGCAAAGAAAGATGAAAATGTAATTCAAATATTGTTCAAATTCAAAGTTTCCGATGAAATTACCGCGCTTTAAGTACAAATTTGGCAGTTTTCTATCAGTTCGGTTAACTTGAAATGCACATGCTTTGATAACATGGTTGACTGCTGAGTATTGTGATAGGATTTCAAAAAGGCAACTGCAGAACTAGTGTTTGCTCCAAACGTGAGAACTTAACCTTTGCTGCGGAGAATCCTTGTGTTTTGAACTTCTTTTATCCCCTTCTTGTCTTCGATGTTAAATGAACCGATGACTTTCACTGTAAAACATCAACAATATAAAAAGCCTATTAACACACTTGAAACATGAGGTCATAAATGATTTACGTGGAGAGAGCGCCATTATCTTTACTAATAGTGAATAGCATCCTCTCCTTAATCTCTACAAGTTAGCGCAGTAGGTCACATTTATCCTCATTTACAATATCTTGTCGAAGAGCATGAAGTGTGATCTCTGGAAAGCAATCCATCAATGACAAAAACTTTGCACTTTTTCCTGTTATTCATCGATTCAGTTATCTTTAGTGGAAGAGGCAAATACGTACCTTTTGTACTCGTAGCATCGTGTATCTGCTTTATCTATGCCGTGAGAATTAGCGGCTCTTCAGTCATTGTTCTAAATGCAGTTTGAGACAATCCTCCGACTATTGTTTGATTTGAGTCAACGAAAGGTCAGAAATTCATTACACCAGAAATGTACTTTCTCACTTTATTGAAATTGCTTAAACAGTCTACTACATAATGAAAACTGAGAGAGAAATACGAAAGAAATATGCAAACAAAACTTGTCGTATATAATGTAAATCATAATGTGACGGATATGTGACAGATCAACCTAACGAATGCCACTGACATAATGTACTGCAATGTGACAGAATCTGACACATATATGTGACACAACCTCACGCGATGTGACAGATGTGACGGATATGTGACAGATCAACCTGACGAATGCCACTGACATAATGTGCCGCAATGTGACAGAATCTGACACAGATATGTGACACAACCTCACGCGATGTGACAGATGTGACCAATATGTGACAGATAAGACATTTACTATTGTTATTCTGGAACGAAACATACATTTCTGGAGAAAGTCAATTTAAGTTTCCTATTAAGTTTGGGAAAGACCTGATAGGAAACCTAGGAAGAGAAATAAAGGAAGCACTGATATCTCTTGAAGGTGACTTCAGAATTACAGGTTTCGTAAGGAGAGTGAAGGAAAATGGAGAATTTTAAATGAAAAAATAAGATGCTTGGATATCGTCGATTACTGTTCATAGAATTTTAGAACTTTAAGAAATCCTCAAAAGAGTATTGTTCCTGCTGACTTGGTGTCCTCCTTTATTGAGCGCCTGATGCAGATGCTGTGTATCGAAATGTTGCGGGTTTTTAATCGACATTTTGTTAAAATGATTGTTTTTATCAACCTAAACGCCAAGATGTGCATTTTCCTGTAAATACTGCGGTAACCCTTCAAGTCTAGCAGTCGGAGCGAGTTTCTGCAAGAAAGGGACTTCAAATGAGACCTCCACATAGTGATGAACGCCCTATGCCGGCTACGAATCTGCGCGTCAGCCGAGTTCTTCTTGTCAGACAAGAAATGTTAATCCAAAATGTCTGAGTTTCTCTCACTATAGGTGCGTTTATACTTATGCCGTAGAGCAAAACCTGTGCTATACAGCTAATGTCGTAAATGCCGTGCATGCATGCTATACAACAAAATTGCACTTCCTATTTGCAGGAACGACATCTCCGTCGCAGCATGGCCCACTCAGTCAACAGCAATATTGATCGAGTAATGTAGACGCCAAATTTTACTGTGCGGCATGCTTTTTCAGATTACAAAGATACTACCAAGACGAGTAATTCACGGAATGCCGTAGGTTGATATCTTGGAGTGGAACCTATAGAAGCAAAGTCTCGATGCAGATCATTGCGTGACGGATATGTCCGAGCAAGAAGAAAAGTGGTGATGGAGGTGGAAAGAAACCCAGATGGAAATTTTGTGAAAAATGAACTTTCTCGAGAAAGTATTAGAGTACAGGAATGCAGAATACAACCTAACAAACATTTGCAGCACGAGGATGTTAATTGATGACATTAAATTTTGAATTTCTGCTCATAATATCACCAGGAAACTAGATGGCTTGAATGTTGCACAGCTAAAAGTCAATGAGGTTGTGGTCTCCCTCGTTTTTGATAAAATGCATTTAATATTACTAACAAACCCAAAATTCTATCTCCTCTCGAACATAAAAACTTGGTGAAGAGACTCCGTTCTCTGCTGCTCTGTCACAATAAAATTACTTTTAATACATCTGATCATCCATACATGCTGGCCGTAATTCAATTACAGCAATTTTTAAAGTGCCGTGATGTGAATGCGTCTACTTTCATAAATTATCTTTTTATAATTAACAAAATCACAGACTCTACTTGATGACATAACCTGGATACTTACGTAAGTTCTAACATTTGATTACATAATTTCAACGACAATAAAACGGTTTATTGACCTCATTTTAATGAATTACATAATTCTTGAAGTCACGTTTCCGTATTGAATCAACAACCTGAGAAACTATACCGATAGTGAGTCAAGTCAATTCACGCGGGAATAGAAAGTCCTTGCCAAGAGCATGGCAAAAAAAGTAAGCAAAAAGCAATTGACTGGCATCATAACTTCGATTACATAAAAGTGAAGCACGCACTGTCTGAACTTCTGTTGAGATTTGATTATTTATCAAGCAATCAATCTACAAGTAAATAATGATGATATCAGCATACAATTTTTGTGAGTCAGAGATTCATTAATATGATGTTCCTAATATACTAATCTGAAGCTGGTAAAAAACGCGTATTTTGAGAGCAGCATTCTAGAGCATTAAAATTGATTCAATGATATTCGACAGGTTTTTTTTTACCCTCATCCCATTGGGGGAGTTTTTCGCCCCCTGGCGAATTTTTTTGAATATCTTTTAGACCAACCAGATTTCTAGAAGCCTACTTTCTACGTATCATGCAAATTTTGGCGGAAGTATAATAATTTTAGCACAATACTTTTGGCGTGAGATCTATTTTAAAATTTGACTATTTGGAATATTTTGGTTGATCTCGGTGTATGTTCACTTCTAATGTAGATTGCGACATCAATTCTTGATGAAATAGGTTGAGATGACATAAAGGATTCTTCCCATTAAGACAGAGATTTCCAAAAATGCAAAATCTTTGAATTTGAAATCATCTGCTTATTACATGCAATATATTCGAGTTTCAAATATGATTTTTCATTATTTTTGAACTTTCTAGTTCTGCATGTGATTAGCAATTATTGAAAAATTTCAGACTCATGTTGCTATTGGCCTCAGTGTCTCGATAAATGTCACCGCATTGGGTGTCTCTTCACCTGCAGAAACTAAACACCAAAATGTGCGATTTTAGTGATGTTTGAGTCGAAATAAAATCTTGAATTATTTGAACTTTGACCTCATCTAATAATATGATGCAATCTCAGAGCGATTAATAATCACCGTTTTATTGACCACCATCCAGATCCTTCGTCTACTATGTGTTTTACTAGTTTTGCAATCATTTTCGACTTCAAATAGTTATCGAATGGAAATTTGTTAAAGTTCGGTTTTTGACTTTTGACCTTCATCTCAGTCCAGGGATGACCTTAGAAATAAAACGGATGCTGCTTTCTTCAATCCCCCTTTAGTGCCCTTTCGATTGATGTGTGGTTTGAGACAATTGATGCAATAGTTTTGGAGATCAACGGCCTCTCGTAGGATGCGTCCGGAAAAACAACCCAACACTGTAAAACGTAGACCGACAATTATCCTACAAAATTACTGACAAAATCAACCGACGATTGTCACCTCCAATATCCTGCGATATCCGACGATTTTGTAAGTTCTCCACCGACATCGAAACAGATGCTTTTGTATGCAAATTAACTGAACAACTATTGAATATTGATTGATTTTTTCGATTGGTGATTGCTTGACTCTTGGGAAGTCTGCATTATTGTCTGGCAAAACGATGATTTCTTTTGACATAATTTAATTAATTACCTACATTTTTGATAAAATCTGAGCTATAATTCACTGCTATTCATTTTGTCGCTTTTTGTCAGATTTTGTAGGTGTTCAGTGGCAATCATCCTACAAGAGCTAACAATGACCGACAAAATAGATTTTGTAGGAGAAATGTCTGTCAATTGTCAGTCAACGGTTTACAGTGAATGGGGCGAGGGTTAAAATTGATTCAATGATATTCGATAGATTAGTTTTGAAAATAATTGAATATTTGAATTTTTAAACAAAAGCTCCTCAAATTAAACTTTTAAAATCATTGACCTTTTGCGAAGCAAACAATGAGTTTGAAGCACACTTGAAGATAATTGGTGCAAAAAGTAATGAGACAATTCAAATTAAGTTGCAGCATTAATCAAAAAAGGTTAGTCATGAGATATAGCAGTTGTTCTTTTCATCAAGTTAAGTACTATTTCTGTTAAACGTGCAATCGACTTGAAAAAAGTTGGAGGAAAATACCTTGAAAGCATCTGGAAACTAGAATTGCAAGAGCAGAATTAATCCATTTATTTTTTATATTCTGAGTAGAAAAGTTTTGCTAAAATTTCAAACGTTTTGCAGCTGTATTCACAATTTTTGAGACAGTGCTGCTTACGAAAATTCATAGACAGTTAGCTAGAAGAAGAAATATATTGCAGTGTGAATATGAAGAGTCTGGCAGTAAATAAATGAATGTTTGAATGATAGGTTTCAGCTGTTGAAAGTTTTACAATGTGTTATCAATTTCCCTATATTCGGTATGCCAAATTTCGGAGAAAGGGTTCCAGATCAAAACACTTTCATGACTGAGCCCTCCAAAGCTTCGTACGGCCTAAGCGTCTCTTCTCTTGGTCAGGATAAGTGCATCTGTTTGAAAAAACTTTGTAAAATTCAGAAATTTGACTGTTGGATGTTCATTTCGCCTTGTTGCTGTTGTTGTTATCGAATGCATACGGTCGTAGCCTCACCCGCCTTCTCCATTTTTAGTACAGCAACGCTTCCCGAGGCCTGGAACAAAGAATTGACACATCATTACCAACATGCACACCGCAAACCAGCCCCAAACTGACCCTCATCCCCTCCCCGTCACACATTCCATGATGTGTTCCACCCCCTCCTGCACATCCCCGACCCAACCCGATCCTCTTCCGGTAACCTCCCAGCTACGCAGAGTGCCCCGTCCTCAACCGAGCCTTGCTTATCGTGTCCTCCCTGGACCACTGGGCCTGCACAGCACGGTTGATACCGCCTCCATACACAGACTGGCATCGATCGTGCGCCTTGACCCGCTCCCGCTGCTTCCAACACCGCTTGACCGTCGCCACCGAGCAAGGCGTTTCCACTGGTCCAACCTCACTGCTCCCTTAGCCGCTTCCGCATTTGTTCTCCACCAGCCCACAGTGCCCCGGGACCATCACAAGCAAGCGTTTCCCACACCACCTCAACTTCCCCCCGGTCTCGCTGGCTGTAGCGAACCCCTCGTCCAGCCAATCACTTGCAGCTCCGCGAAGAGCCATAAAAGCCGATTCCACTCCACTCCTCTCGGCGATCCCAGAGCCACTCCAATCCCAGGACAAGCGCCCGCACCTCAGCATGAAAGGAGGATGCCACCAACCCGCCCGCACACGACCTGACGTCCACCAAATCAGACGAAGCTGGGTCCCCCCGGGTAATCACCGCCGCTGCCCCGCCTCTCTGCAAACCCCTCCTCCACTGAACCATACGTGTACACCGTAAGGTGCACACTATAACTCTCAGCCTCTCCACTCCCCGCGGACCCGCATCCACCATATCTCCAGCGACCCACCACTCGACGTGACTCCCTCCCATCCCCGTGTTGGAGCCTCCACCACTACTGTGGGTAGTCGTACCACCCCTTCCGGGATCACTCACTCCCACAACTCCCTCGCCTGTGAACGTCAAGGCGCCGCTCTAAGTGATAATACTCTAGAGCCGTATGCACCAACGAGGTTGAGAGCCGTATGCACCAACGAGGTTTAGTATTAAACCTGGTTTATCTTCCATTTTAAACCAAGTTTAAATTTTCGTGGAAGCACCAATGTTAAACCTGGTTTAAAGTTAGAAGAATCTTGGTTCAATTTAAACCTGGACAAGGGCAGGTTTAAGCGCTAAACACACATCATCATTCTCATTTTTTTTCTTCGGTTCAATGTGGTACAGTGAATACGCCGAATTCACTGCTATAGGTGCAGCAGCAGCACAGAAACGACGACGAAGTGAACGGACAACCCCGACCGATAATTTCACAGAAGAAGAATTTCGACAAAGATACCGCTTCATAAAGGAGACATTTCGCCATATTTGTACTATGTTAGAAAGTGAGTTGGAACCTCCGAATAAAATAAATGACAATCTCTCTACTGAACAGCAAGTTCTAATTTCCCTTCGTTTTTATGCCACTGGTAATTTTCAGATGACAGATGGTGATTTAATCGGTGTGCATCAAACAACTGCTGGACGCATTGTTCATAAAGTTTCCAAAGTTCCTCGCCTGACGAACTGGAAGTCGAAAAAAAATCTTTCTACAAGATCTCACACTTTCCAGGTGTTATTGGTGTAATAGACGGGACGCACATTCGTGTACAAAGGCCATCGGGAACCTCATCTGAGCTTTATCGCAATCGAAAAGACTATTTTTCTTTGAACGTTCAAATCATGTTTGATTCTAAATTGAGAGTCAGAGATATTGTGACCCATTGGTAAGGGAGTGCTCATGACTCCAGAATTATTCAAAATTCTTTGTTGTATGACAAACTTGAAGTCCTTCCGCCTCGTTCATGGCTTCTTGGAGACTCAGGCTATCCGTATCTTCCGTGTCTCTTAACACCGTTTTTGTCCCCCTCGGATGCTGCCCAACGACGCTACAACAAAAGTCTCACCATTACGAGAAATTGTGCTGAGCGTGGAATCGGTGTTTTGAAACGTCGCTTTCCAGTTATTAAGAGTGGCCTTCGTGTGCAAATCGAAAACTCGCAACCTATCATAATGGCTTGCGCGATTCTGCATAACATTGCGATCAACAACAAGGAACCAGAGTTCGAAGTAAATGAACTTTTCAGTCATCCCCCTGCATTCGCCGATCAAAACGTAAGGCAGTCAGTCGTCGAGCAATACTTCACCAACTTTTAATTTTACCTCTGAAGGTCTACATAATTCTGAAGGCTTGTTTCTTATCCGAATTTCAAAAATGAATTAATTTATTGTTTGTAGCTTTGAAACGTGTGTGCATTTTAGATGCCAATTTGCGATCTAATTACATGTACAAGTACAATTACAACTATATACAGTAATGAAAAAAAGTGATATTGTTTGCTTTCCTAAGAAAACGAAATAATTTATTAACTGCTTCAACATCTATTTATTCAGGGGAATACAAACCTTTGACAATTCAGGGAACTAACTTTTGACAATTTCTAAAAATCAAATCTAATTCAAAGCATAAAAACGAGGTGACCAATAAAGAACAATCGGCCCTTATAGCCATGTACTATGTTCGTAAGAAAGATAAGCATTTAACACGAAGTTATTTCTTATTAAAAGATTCAAGTTTTTTCCTCAGTTCTTCATTTTTTGTCTGTGCTCTAATTCGGCGAAGTTAAGAAGTTTTGAGTGAAACGCACTCATGCCCCTGCGATGTTGGTGAGCTTCGATCCAATCTTCCTCCTGAAGCTGCTCATTCCGCTGAGCGGAAGGCTGCAACTGCTGCCGAAAATTCAATTCAAAGGGGATCGTCACATCTGGCTCATCCATGCACGAGAGTTCTTGAACAACGTCACTAATATCCGCGCTGTCGCATGCCATAGCAAGAGCGTCGCAATCGAAATCCGTTGTCAACGGCGGGGTCAGCTCATCGGCATTTATGAGGCCACTGATGCGCCTCGTGCGAGGAGAAATTGGGGCCTCCGTCGATGTTCCACCTCATGTACGCCGCACTTCTCTATTACACGCGGCCAATTTCTTCTTCGCTTCGATCTTCTGCCTCTTCCACAGCGCCTTTAGCTCGTCAGCTGTTCTGCAGCCGTGTGCATACGACGAGAATTCTTCAGCGATCTTCCGCCACGTATCCGCCTTGTTTTACAATCGCGTAACTTGTTCTCTTTCTTGTCTTCGACAATCAGCCGGTGGTGCGTCGGTTCCAGCAATTCGATAAGCAAGTTTTGCTCTGCTATCGAAAAATTGCGACCTCTCTTCTTTTGCACCATGATCAAAATGAATGCTATTAACTGTCAGCACTAACTGTCTTAAACTCAGTTTGATTAAATAGAGTTTTATTAAACTTAGTTTGGTGCATACGGGTCTAAGTATTTATCAATCAAGTGTCAGTCCAGTGGAAAGATCTACATAAATTTGACAATAATAGATTTAATTGATTAAATATTAAATTACTTTGTTAGCAAAAAATGAGACCAATTGAATTGCAAGTAATTTTTTCCAACCCCTGCGATGAACTGAAGAGAATTTGACGTCGAGATTCCTCTCAACGAGTTAAAAACACGTTCTGTATTAATGCAATTTGATTATTCTTTCTTTAATCGACACAAACCTTGAGATATGCGCCAACTTGGAGCCTTGATGAGAGAAATTATTTTGACTTTGTTCCACTGAAATTCTTCATCGATCTGCTGAAGCTAAAGGTGACAATTTTTAATGGATGTGTCGATGAAATGCTTGTTCAAAATGAAATAAGGAGCCAATCATGCCGACCGTTAGTTTTATCAATAAAAATTGATCTTTCATCAAAGTAGGTCTTCATCATTCATGGTCCTAATGGATAGCGCCTGAAATTGAGGCAACTTGTCCAAGGTAGCTCCTCAATTGTGAGGAAATCTGTGGAAAATGATAGATCTTCAATACATGCGTCCTAGGTTGCGTGTCCCCGGCCATGCCGGCGTATCGGTGTTTAAAATGTCGATGAAATTATTGATAAATACGTAAGCCTAATAATGTTTGCTGTTTGTGAAAGATTCCGAATTGCCTGGGCTTTGGAGGCAGATTATTGGATTAACATATTCTTCTTCCTCTTCAACAGTTTTCTGTCCACGGCTGGATGAAGGACTCTACACGATGTCGCCAACCTCTTCGGTCTTGTGCTTCTCGCATCCATGTTCTTCCTGCCACTTTAGATGGACTGTCTTCCCAACGCGTTCTCTGTCGTCCTTTTCTTCCTTTGCCGTCTCTCGGATACCAATCCGTTACCGATTTTGTCCAACGCCCATCTTGTCTTCAACAGATTAACACATTGTTCGCCGCTAATTCAGCGAGCGCGTGATGAGTTTTCCAACAGAAGCAAGAGCAGCTAAGGTCTCAAAAACTGACATTATTTTCTAAAACTCGCAGTCTGACTTCAGCAAGCAGATTTGAAGATGACAACAGCAACTCATGCAGGCCCACAATGTCTGATTCCGATTAATCAAAGTTAGTGCAAAATCGGACTTGAAAATTCAGGCCATCCATTCTGGGACAAATGTCGGATCCTCCTGTGCAGGACAGAGTAGCTATGTTTCTAGGTAGTTTATGGTACTTCACAATAATTTTCCAGGACCTTTTTACTCAGCGTGATGTATTATCTGTATAAGCTTATACCTAACTGAAAAGATGTTTTGTTCTATGTAAAGGACGAACTAAAAATATGAGCATTTTATCGCATCAGGTAATTATTTGATGTTTTTGGAGAGGTCCAAGTTTGCTTTTTCAGGAGCTCGTGAAGAAGAGATTGGCAATAAACCAAAACTGCAATAAAATCTTTCTCAACATCATAATCATAAATCACAGTAACTGCCGTATAGGCCACTATATGGACAAACTCAACTCTGATATCTATGTTAATAATATTAACATAGATATCAGAATGCTAAGAGGATTCTGATATATTAACTTAATACATCATCCTCTCAGCATTCGTTTCATGATATTCATAGGGCCACGATACTCCAAACGAGTTCTTGACTTTTTCCTATGAGCTTTTCTTACACTCGGTGGTGTCGGGTTAGCAAGTTTGTATATGCCCGAATCAGGGATGCGGAGTCGGAGTCTGAAGTCCTGTCAAATGATAATGTCCGACCTATAACTAGACCCGAAGTCTAACACAAACAAATTATTTATCCTCGTACATAACCGTCATTGTTTTAATGTCAACTTCCTCTGTCAAACAAAAGTACAGAGAAACTGCTACATGCAAGGCTTGTAATAGTTGAGGGAATGAACCGTGATAGTGAAATAAGGATTGTCTTTTCACTTGGTGATTTGATAGAGAAGACAACTGCCTTCCTAGCCTCGATCACACCTATGCACCAAAGGTCACATCAGATACAAAAATGAAATACTAGTTTGTTTGAGAACATTGCCTCTTCACCAAACTTTATTCTTGTGTGATGGCTCCTCCAAAGCGCATATTAAAATAGAAATTGTACTCGTAATTTTTGAAGCAGGATGGGGGATTTCTTGCTTGGTAGAGACTGGAGGAAAATCGTGTGAAGCACACATCAGGGAAGAGCCGAGTCGTATGCATCCAATTTAAAGCGACATTTGATAAACTTTCATCGAAAATAATTGATAATTGATACAGCAATGATCACTAAAGATAGGTTCAGATAAGCCTATAATGATCTATGACGTAGGTTACCAGTTTTTCTTAAAAAACTAGGCTATATATACTGGCCACCCGGAGCCGGAGTCCTATCAACCCCCGGAGTCGGAGTCCTATCATTTTGATTGGACTCCACATCCCCGGCCCGAATATATGTTCTATGTAATTCTTGTAATGGATAATAGCAATATCATACAAGTACTACTGCTCACAGTGTCCATATAAGAAATATTGTCAGTGAATCCATCCCTCCAGTTTTCAAAGCACAAAATATCCCGCGTAGAGCACGGTGAAAGGTTGTGGAGATTATTTGAAAAATATAATTTCGAATTATTTTGAATTAATTGCTAATTTTGCAAAAACAATTGATTTCAAATCATCAGGTTTGACGTGAAGAGAGCAGTTCACGAATTGATTTCTTCCACTTCAATCTCACATTTCAATATCATAAAGTTGAAATGAAGAATTTTTCAACCACTTGAACTCTTGAACATAATCGGCTCGACTGTCAATGTTTGCAGAAAAAAGCTCTGAGATGGCAAAATCTCGATGATTACGTAACCTCTGCTTTCAGTTCTGAAACAGTCATCCAATCGACCTTGTTTACACAGCGGTTATGTAACAGTGTCCCACAAAAGTTTGCCACAGAATTTCCTCTCATCGCCGTAACTTGCATGAATAAATGTAATTGATTGAGATAATGGTTTTCTCGCAAAAAAGTAAATATTAGAGAATAGAGGGAGAACGCCAATAATTTGCTTATGGCAGCAACTGCTGTCATGTTTATTACCCAAGTCCCAATAGCGTTTATGAATGCTTTTCATTGACATTGCGTGATGTTTCCAGCTCTGAGAAACAAGCAGAAGTTCTACCTTGCCAATCATCATGCGATGAGGAGTGAGAGGACAAAAATCCGCATGATATCTTTGAGGTCATTAGAAATAGTATTCCAATATAATTCTCAGCCTGTTCATTTCAGCTTCGTCACATCTTCTTCCCTCTTCTTCCTCATTCTGATATTTCTTCCTCCTCTTTTTCAATTTTTTTATTCCTCTTCTAATATTCCTCCTTATTGTAACATACTTTTTAACATACTCAATCCTTCACTTCTCTCACTGCCTCTCTCCTCGTTTTATTCCTCCTTATTCTCTTCCTTCCTCCTTATTCTCCTCCCTCCTCTTTCTTCCCCTTCTTCTTCTTCTCCCTCCTCTTTCTTCCCCCTCTTCTTCTTCTCCCTCCTCTTTCTTGTTCTCCTCCTTCATCCTTCTTCTCCTTGTTCTCCTCCTTCATCCATCTTCTCCTTCCTCCTCTGATTCTCCACCTTCCTTCTCTTGTTCTGCTCCTTTCTCTTCTCCTTGTTCTCCTCCTTTCTCTTCTCCTTGTTCTCCTCCTTTCTCTTCTCCTTGTTCTCCTCTTTCATCCTTCCTCCTTTTTCTGCTCCTTCATTTCCCCTTCTCCCTCCTTTTTCTGCTCCTTTTTAGTCCTTCTGCTCCTTCTTCTCCTCCTTTCCCCTCCTAATTCTCCTCCTTTTTCTGCTTCTTCTCATCTTCTTATCCTTCCTCTTTCTCAGTCGTCTCCCATTTTCATCCTTTTTCTTCTTTTTCCTTCTTGTTCTCTTTTTCCATTTACTTTTTCTCTTCCTTCTTCCTCCTTCTTCTATATTTTCTCCACCATTTTCCTTTTTGCTTTCCTCCTTCCGCCTAATTCTCCTCTTTTTTCTCCTTCTTCTCATCCTCTTCTCCTCCTTCTTGTCTTTCATCTCCTTCTTCCTCCCTATTTTCCTCTTTGAAGAGAATCTTCTCAGTTAAATATCTTTGTATTGTAGCTGATGAAAACTGCACTGACACACATGTCCTCCAGTTACGAGTTCTTCAATTAATCAATAACTTTAAGTACATACTTCTCATAATTTGTGCGAGTGACACAGCATGGGGGCCGTCCTCTCCTTGTTCTGTCTTCTCCTCTCCATCATCACCTCCTTTTCCTCCTTGTTCTCTTTTTTCTACATTCTTATCCTTCCCCTCCTTCTTCACCTTCTTCTCATTCTTCTTCTCTTTTTTCTACATTCTTATCCTTCCCCTCCTTCGTCACCTTCTTCTCATCCTTCTTCTCTTTTTTCTACATTCTTATCCTTCCCCTCCTTCGTCACCTTCTTCTCATTCTTTTTCTCTTTTTTCTTCTTTCCCCCTCATCGTCACCTTCTTCTCATTCTTTTTCTCTTTTTTCTACATTCTTATCCTTCCCCTCCTTCTCCTCCTTCTTCTCATTCTTTTTTCTACATTCTTATCCTTCCCCTCCTTCGTCACCTTCTTCTCATTCTTTTTCTCTTTTTTCTACATTCTTATCCTTCCCCTCCTTCTCCTCCTTCTTCTCATTCTTTTTTCTACCTTCTTATCCTTCCCCTCCTTCGTCACCTTCTTCTCATCCTTCTTCTCTTTTTCTACATTCTTATCCTTCCCCTCCTTCGTCACCTTCTTCTCATCCTTCTTCTCTTTTCTACCTTCTTATGCTTCTCCTTCCTCTTGACCTTCTTCTCATTGTACTCGTCTCTTCAATTCACTTCTTTTCATGTGCCTCGCGCTCAGCTGCTTCCAGTGTAATTGCTAATATTTTTTCAACAGCTAGTCTTCTTGCTAATCATCATGGGAGCATGAGTTAGAGGAGAAGAATCTGCAAGATTTGATGATATCTTTCCTACGGTTCATTTGAAATACTATCCCAATATCAAGCAAATTTGATTTCTTTCTGCTGCATTGTAAATGGGAAAGTTGTTAAAACTAGCTTGCAATTCAATGATTGCCAAGTTTCAGAACATACTCAGTTTTCCAATGCCAATTTATGCAGGATAATGCAATTATCGCTATGAAGTAATTACTAGTTATATGAATTGTCCAGCCAATTTTCCATCACATCAACGTGTGCTTTTAGAAAATGAAAGTTGTAGATTTTGTAATGTCGCAAAGGTGAAGCTTTCGTTTTTTCTTTGACATTACTGCTTGTCCAGGAGCTTGTTTTCCATTATCTTTGCCAAAAAGGTCGCGCTGTACTTTGGATAATGTCAGATGCGAATCCAGAAATGCTGGCAACAATTCCGTGTGTAATGAATCATAGTTGGCTTACACATTACGAGACCAGGGATTGCGGTGGGATTCAGGGGACAACGGGATCCGGCGGATCCTGTTGTAAATATCCGGATCCCGGATCCAGCGGAGAGCGTTTATGATGAGATGTTGATGGTCATTAATGCTGTTGAAATTACTGTTCAACGATAAAAGTTATAAATGTTTTAGCACTTCAAACTTGTTTTTCTCGTTACTCACTTAGAGATGGGAGTGGTAGCCACGAATGCGATTATAAATCTTAATGGAAATGTTTAATCCAGGAATATCTGTAGCTCGGTATTGAATGACCATCTATCAATGTGAAAAAAAAGATAAAGTAACTTTTTCATGCTTTGTTCATTCTAATTGTCATGTTACCGTTGTAGACTTCTGACCACTGCACCTGCTTTATTAACCCTAGAACGGCCAAGGTGTGATCAATTGATCACCTTTGAAAAAGAGTTCAAATTTTATTCAGAAGTATAAGTGTCTGAGACTTCTCATTTCATTGACTTTTACTTTATGGATATACACAATCGAATCATGAAATACTTTCTACAATATTCTCACACACACGCCGCACGCACGCACACAGAAGCAAAGGCTGTCTGTCTCAAGATTCGGCCGATTTACGTGTTTGCGACTTCTCATTTAGTGACTTACTTTTTGTATAGTACAGTATCGAAACATTATTTTCTTTCTCAATATCTTTCACACAAACACACACACATGCCGCACGCACGCACACAAAGGCTGTCTGTCTCAAGATTCGGCCAATTTTTGTGTGCGACTGCTCGATTCTAATTGTTTATTGAATTCATCTCATCATCAGTCACATTCGACGGACGGTTCACATCATGGTTATTCGACTCATGGGCGAGTTCGCCGGGCAGGAACAACTTGGAGCATCTCCAGCCACATCTACAGATGGCTCAGCCCAGTTGTCTACTCGAGTTCGGTGCGGCCTTTGCAAGGAGTCTGGAAGGCCGACGAAAAATTGCAACCTAACTGAGATTTGTTGCAATGATTGTCGTGAACCCGTCTGTGGTGCACATTCCAGCCCCCAGTGCTCGAAATGCAATGGACAGTGAAACATTTTTTGTTGAAATTACTTTTTTTTAAATAAGAGAAACCATTTTGCATTGATTGGTTCCTTTTTACAGAGAAAAATAAAGGGTACACAGAGGCTTGGCCGTTCTAGGGTTAATCCACACCAAGGAATGAATGGACATCCATGACTTTCAAAGCTAATAACATAAAAAAAATCCATTGTGCTTCTCCAAACATATGATATTGATCCGACTACCTTGCACCTACAATGAACAATAGCTGTAATTATTAATACTAGTAAGTCCATAATAGTTGGATATGCGCATATTAGTTAAATAAACACAATAAAAGCAAGTTTGCTGTCTTTCCTTTCTTTTAATTAGATACGCTTGTTTATCGCTGTTGACATTGTTTTTTTGATTGACAATCATGGTAAATGTAAACTTCGTCAATTCAGAAATTCAGTTATAGTTATCATGTCTTAAGAAAGAGTGCACATTTCTTCAAGCTCAATGTCAGATTGCATTGCCAATATTTTAGATGCTTGTAATTATCCACTGATATTTAGCAATGATATTTTGTAAAGAATGTAATAACAACTGAGAACCAGAGTGACAACTGCAATTGGCGATAGCAATATCCTAGGATTTCAATATCACTTCATTAGTATGCTTTTATGTTTTATGAAACTCATAATTTAAACTTAATCTCAGGAACCAGACAATTCTATGTTTCATGATAATGAAAACGAATTAAATGCAGTTTTATCACTTTTGATCACAGGATCCGGGATCCGGGTGGTTGCGAAAACCCGGGTATTGGCAATCCCTGTACTAGAGGTATTTGCCCAAATCGCGTTTTTGATGCATTTTGGCTTTATAATTAACTTGCATTCTCCGGATGCAAAATGCGTACGAAAACTTCCAAGTGCTCAGAAGTTCATCTACACGGTTGTTCGTCCTAAACTTTGCAAGTCGGTAAATTCATAAAGTAGGTATATTAGGTACAGTGGTAACTCAGCATTTATTAAATCCCCAACGTGTATACAGTTTCGATTTTATTAAATGAACGTGAGTCGAGACCCAGTGCCACCTCTGGAGAAATTTACACGACTTTGACTGATCATTATAGCAATATAGAAGAAAGAAGAGTATTCCACAAATCCTCCACGTCATGTAAATTTGGAGTGGCAATATATAGTTTGTTGAATTAGTAATTCGATGGGTTACCATTACTAAAAGCTCAGCTTTATTATAATAGGATTATTTTCTGAAGCGTGATCATATCACAAACTGCCACAGAAAGAGCAAAACATCGTAATCCAGTCGAAGCTGATCCATATTAACTTTAATGGGTGCATATTACTATTCATATTTAAGAAATGACGCCTTGTGAATCATGAAATCATGCCGCTGAAAATTGAATTAAAAGCATGACATCTCAGGCAAGAAGCACAATAAGATCTCAACTTTTCCTTGAAGACTTGCAAGGACTTGTATTATAACGTGGTTCATGAAATTTCCTTGATCATCAGCTTAATTTCCACTTAATTAAGATGCTTGTTAGCAAATATTCATTCCTTTTGATATCCAACTTGTTTCATACTACTCATAAAGTTGCTTCATGTCGGTAGTATATAATTTTGCAAAAATTTAGCCTTTTAAAAACTGCTCAAATAATTTTTGGACCACAGGAACGTAATCTCCGTAAGAAACTGAATCTTTTCATACAATAATTTTTGCTATATACAGACACCCTTTTGAGTCGACACTATCTACTTGTACTTGATCTATGGGTAAAGTAAGTCTGAATGAAAATTACTTTTCAATTAAGTGCAAGCTTCATCACTGTTCTTATCAAAACGCTTATATCTCGAGAAATACATCACCAACTATAACTTATGGAACTTAAAATGAGCCTAAACACAAGCTTGCAGAACTTTGTAGGTGCTTGCACGCGCAAACGAGAATTTACGCAACCGCGCTGGTCCTCTACTCAACTTTCCAAGCCTATGGGCTCCTTGTAAACGCTGAGAAGAGCTTCCTTAGGCCGGAGGCACACAGAATAAGCAATTGTTCGCAAGACGAGTCAGAATCCTCCAGAAGCCATAAGTCACTTTGACATTTACAATTAATTGGTAATACAAGTGGGAAGAGGAAGAAAAAAAATGATGTTCTTCTAATTTCTGTAAGAACATAACCAAAACCTAGTAAAGCATTTAACCATAAAGAATGGCGCACCATATCACAATGTTAATTCTGCTGAAGATCATTGCCCAAGGAATCTCAAACGGATGACGGTTTACGGCTTATGGCTTATCCTGTGTGTCTGCACAATCAAAGGCAGCTGATGGCTGATGGCTTATTCTGTATGCCAGCTCTCTTTGAAGCTTAAGTGTTGCAACTCTGTCTACTGCCTACATCTTATCGCATGTTCCTCCGGCCTAATATGCACGTGAGCCTAAATACCCCGTCATAATTTGGCGCCTGCAACCTTGAGGTGCACTAGAGGTTTCACGCAACCATCAAGCAACGGCTCATCAAGTGTCCCACATAAGAACCCTTCTCACACCAGAGAACTTCGGAAAATCATTTCAGTGATGTGCAAGGTAAGAGACTTCAGCAAGTTACAACGTCGAGATGTTGTATTGCTACTATTGGGTGCTGGTCAAGGGAAGACTCTATCTGACAGTACATTGATGCTCTTATGCATTAGAGAACAACTGTCTCGCCGGCTGCCATTATCCAACCAACTGGAACTGATTATCATTGCTTTGAAATGGAAAAATTCAGTTACATTAATCGTAATTGAATTTTGTCGGCAAGGGAGATTAGATCGAGAAATGCACTTGAGTAGATTCCGTAGAGTAAGTATTTTAGGAAGAGTAGCAACTCAGCATTGATCAATTCCCTTTGTGTATACAATTTCCATTTTATTAAATGAGACCTAGTACCACCTATGAGACATGCAAATTTCTACACTTTTGGAGAAATTTACACGGATTTGACTGATCACGACAGCTATATATACAAAATAATAGCATGGTTCACAAATCCTCCGTGGCATGACAATTCCTTGGAGAGATAAGTTTGTTAAATCAGCAATTCGATGGGTTACTATCACTATAATACTTACTCTTATCAATAAGAGCATTTGCTTGAGCATGATCATATTACAGTTAGCTGCCTGGCACTAGAAGAGCAAAATAGAATAATCCCAAACAATGATCACAATTAACTTTAAAAGATGTAAATGGGTCCACTTCAGATTTGAGTGAATCATAAAATCATGCCGATGAAAATGGAATCAAAACCACAATAGGATCTCGACGTGCAGTTCATACGTGCATTCATGTTTTCACGAAAACATGCATATAATGCAGTTCATAAGCTTCATTTGACAATCACCTTAATTTCCGCTTAATTAAGATGCTTGTTTGCAAATGTTCATTCCTTTTGATATCCAATATGTTTCATACTACTTACAAAGTGCTTCATCTTAGTAGTATATAAAACTTAGAATAATTTGAAATAAATTAGAATTTTTAAAAATGATCAAATAATTGTTCGGATCGCAGAAACGTACTCTCCGCAAAAAACTGAATTTTTTCATATAAAAATGTATTTTCACTGTATACAGATACTTTTCGAGTCGACACACACATATATACTTACTCTGTGGTAGATTTAAACATGGTACCTTCGAGATGCATCTTCAACGTGTACAGCTTTTGTCCTAACTACAGCAGTGTTGTCCGCTGACAAATGAAGCAGACTGGAATTTCAACTTCATTGGTTTAGAATGTCTTACAGACATCGCATCAGCCGGATTTCTATGGCATTAACATAGCTAAACTGTAGAATAAAAATTCATTGATTAGATAAAGACATAATTATTCAACAATTTTCAAATTCAACTCAGTGAGATTTCTTTCTAAATATGTTCGGGATTTTGCACCGACTAGCTTTCTGTCTCTTACAGCGAGGCGTTGCGAGGACACAGATAGACAATGCGATAGAGACACTTGTGAGTTGGTTTCATGAACCAGTTTATGCAAGTCTCTTAAAATTCTGTTATGTTGTTCTTCATAATGTCATGATACTGTTTTTCTTCTTTGGAGAAGAAATTGTCAGCAAGATTACTAACTGCCACAAGAAATGCGTGGAGATCTATTTCAGAAAACATGGCGTGGTATCTCATACAATTTGTTCAAATAAACAAAACTAGAATATTGCTTCAATGTTATGTAAATTAAATGAAGTTGTTTAAGCAATGACAAATGTTACACTATCAAACGTTTTAATTTGACCTTACCCCTACAAGGGTAAGATATGTCTTGTTTTGTTGAAGTTGGATAATGCGTATGAAAACGAGTACAATATTCTTATTTCATTTTCATGCAAGTATAACCCTACTTTTCTTGTTGTTCTTGCTACAGAGGTCAAGTTGCATGCTGTTCTTACGCTCTGTATTTAAAGGCAATCTCCATAAGAAAAGTATCAGTATTCAACTTGCCCAACCTTGACTGTACAAATAAAAAATTACTGTTTTCATTGTCAAATCCTTTGATAGAATGTAATTGTCAGTTACTTTGAAGCAGGGATACGGAGTCGGAGTTCTATCCATTGATAGGACTCCGGACTCCGGTCTATAACTAAACCCGAAATATTATACAAACAGACATTTGTTGGGGGTAAGAGAACATTACTCCTCACGTTAATCGTGTGTGATGGCGTCTCCAAAGCACACATTAAAATCGAAAGTGTACTCATATTTTTTGAAGAAGGATGGGCATTTTCCTGCCTGATAGAGACTGGAGAAAAACCGTGTGAAGCACACATTAAGAAGATGGGAGGAGCCGAGTCGTATGCATCCAACTTAAAGCGACATTTGATAAGCTTTCATCGAAAATGATTGATAATTAATACAGCCGATGTGTATGGATACAGCAATGATCACGAAAAATAGGTTCAGATAAGCCTATATAATGATCTATGATTTAGGTTACCAGTTTTTTTAAAAAAACTAGGCTTTCTATAGTTGCCACTCGGAGTAGGAGTCGGAGTCCTATCAAACTGATAGGACTCCGACTCCCTGCTTTGAAGGAAGCTATTCTGCATTTCATAACGTGCATGGATGTATGAGTTGTAAATTAATCACATCCCTCTCATTTTTTACTCATAGGTAGCTCGGCAGGATATGTGACCAGCTTGGCATCGTAGATAACATTGATTAAGTAGATCTAAGGGCAAAACTCGGTGAAATTTCAGCAGTCTGTCAAAATTGGTGATTTAAGATTTTCAATTCGAATCTTGAAATTTTAGTATGCAGCTACATACACACTTTGCTCTCTGGGTAGGCTAGTCGATTTTGCCCCAAAGTACAGTCGTATATTGAATTCTCTGAATATTCAGAAATCAAGGGTTCAAAGAGTAAAATGTCAATCCTACGGAGTCATTGTCAGTGAATAAGAATGTACAAGTGTGTTTTCCTTGATATGTTCTTCATATGACCTCCTGATGATAAAACGATGAATTATAACATGAAAGCATTTTTAAGCATGAAATTTGTGTTATCCAGGCATGTGTGCATGCAATTTCTCTATTTTTTGGTTAAATTCTTGACTTAATTCAACATTCCATTGAGAGTTGCCTTGCGTGAGGGTTGCAAAAGCTGAATATGAATGAATTTTGATATCTGAAAGTTTTCTCAGGCATGTTTCAGCTTGTTTCATTAACTTCATGAAAGAAAAAGTGTCACTTATTCCGAAATTCAAAAAAATAACGTAAGAAATTTAGCAACAATTAAGTGCTGTTTGATACAAACATGATAAGAAAATGATCTCACTACTCAGTTAAGACCATTGAAAGTAAAATGAGGAAATTACATTTCACAAGAAACAAGATGTGCATTTATGATGCTCCTAAAATTCTGTTTGAGGATTTTGAGTTTGAAATCTTCTTTTTATCATCTTGACATTGCACCGCATCGCACCCTAATTGATGAAAACAACATTGTGATTGACTGGATCATTGATATCGCGAACAGGACATCAATCATGTGAGAAATGTCCAATGAAGGATGCCCTCTCTCACTGCAAGTGTATGTGTAGTGACCTGGACGTTATCACGAACGAGTGAAGGGACACATCGCTTTAGTGATAACTGCCTGATTGAAGTAAAACAAATATTTATTTTCGTAAATATGGTGCGTTATTTTTTCACATACATTGTAAATCTTATTAACTATGAACACAAACAGACATGTTCTCATTGAAATTCTCTTTTCCAGAAGTTTAGCTGCACATCTGCAGAAGAGTGACTACATGCAGCATGTCGAGGTCACCCTGCTCGAAGCATCGATGTCTACAGCATTGAAAAATGTGTCACCAACGCCAAGATAGGTCGTGACTGTGATGTAATCTTTGCTATCAGGAAAGTTTTTCGTCACAAAAGGGCAAGTGGGCAACCTTGCAACGTAACCACATAATTTCCAAGTTAGCGGTCGCCAAAGTCAAGTTTATTGCATCAACAGGGTGCCAATTTACCAACATTTGACTGAGAAGTAATGAAAGTGTTGTACGCTATGATGCAGCTAATTAATGAAATTTGCAGTATTGCAACATTCCATGTGTTCCCTTGCAGTTGGTGATGATCAATGATGTGATATGTGGTGGTATTTCAAGAAACATATGACATGTCAACGGCACTGGACTGGTGGAAATGATCTCTGTCCTTTTCCTTCTTTATCAGATTGCTATCTTTTGATCAGAGACAAAAATGCAGTGGATTCACAGAATCAAATACAAATAACAGTACAAAGTACTAATAAACAGACGAGACGCGGGGAGGGCAAATATGAAATAGTTAATGCAGATGAAATTTCAGAAAAATCAAATATGATACAATTGAGGTGTATTCTAAGAATGAAAATATGCAGCAAGAACTTACAATACGAGAGTAGCAAGCTAATAACACAGATAACTTTTCAGTGCAGTCTTTGACAAATTAATTTCATCGGATGAGTTTGAAATGTGATTGTAATGTCTTTTCCTTTAAATGTAAAGTAGGAAAGTAGACATCTGCCCAACTGTTCCGTCTTATATACATCCATACATCCCGCTTCTCATGTGTTTGGCTGAATGAATGCAATTTATGATGTCTGCCACTTTATTATCAGCTGACAACGAATAGAACCAAGCATAGACATCTACTAAGGTAAAACAAAATAGGTAATGAACTGCTTTTGGATACACAAGACATATATCTAGTCCGGCACCCAGAACGAGTTTCTGCAGGAAACGAGGCCAAATATGATACTTGACAGAGTGATGTACACCCTATGGCAACTACGAATCTGCACGTCTGCCGAGTTCTAGCCGGTTCCTCTTCTTGTCAGACAGGGTCAAAGAAAAACGCATGCTAATCCAATAGGAATCAACGTTTTCAGCAAAATTTACATCTGTCTTTTTTTCCCCTGATTAAGTGTAAAGTACTGCGTTTGGAACCATAATTTTCGACATGGAAAGTCTCCAGGTGCTCTCCTGTCATGCGTATGTGGTATTATCATGCTTCTGATCCGTGTTACAGGCAAGAATGCGGTTCAAAGCATGAATTTTCAGCTCAATTTTAATAGAAGTGTTGATATTAAGATGCCTGCCAAGCCAGAATGTGCTTAGCTTCGTAAACAAAGGCACAAGAACGCAAAATTGTGTGAAGAGAAGAATTTTCGTGACAAATGTCACGGCTCTAAACTCAATACTTCTCACTTAACCAGGGATAGCTCAAAATGTCATTTTTATCAAAACTACCACAATGCACTTCCCATTGGATCTACATGTGCTTTTCTTTGATCCTGTCTGACAAGAAAAAGGAATCGTGTAATCTGTAATAGCCACAGAATGCACTCTTTTCTGAGAAAGTCTCATTTTCTGTCTCGCCACCTGCAGAAACTCGCTCTGGCTACCGGACTACTGCCTCAAAGCGTACCGCGATTTCTGTCAATGCAATTGAAATTTGATTGCAATTCAAATCGTCATCAAAGTGCAATTGAAAGTGTGCTACCTGAGCATGCTATCATTTGACATATAGATACAATTATATATGAACAAAATTCATTACAACTGAAATTCCTGAGTCAAATGTGAGCTCACGATCTTCATCTGGACCAGATTTCATCTTTTAAAATAATGCAACAAACAAATGGACAGAATTTGAACTCTGTCAAAAGTGAATAAAGTCAAGACGAAAAATCTTCATACATACCACAAAAAGTGCCAAATGTTTGCTATTTTCGGCGGTGTAAGAACACTTTTTGGCAATAAATGATCAAGTATTTAATGATTTTGAATTGCTCAGTAATGCAATCATTAAGTAGATGTCAAAAAGTGAAAACTATTGTGATTTCAAAAATACACAACTTGCCTATGGTGAGCAAAGAGCTTGGTATGCGTGGGGCTAATCGTCTAATTGGCTTCTCTCCAGTTTATTCTTATGAGGCAAAGACACAGTTGAATGTAAAAGGGATTAGATAATGAAGCTCAAATTTACTCCTTAGCGGCACAGTAATTGTTTTCAGTCTAAGTCACATGTCAACTATTTATTTGCTAAAAAGGTCATTGTTTTTCATTCACAAAGTCACAAGTGTTTATCTGGAAACTTTATTACAACAACTTGTTTTTTGCTAATTTCAGTGATTATGCCGCAATATGTACACTCAAGGATTTTTTTATATTTGTACAAATCTTATTATTCAGTAAAATGCAGAAATGTTGACTTTTCTCTCTTTGAAAATGTTTTTTTATGTTGAGGAATTTATGTAAAAAGTGTTTCCAATAAAACCTTCTTACAGTAACTGACAGAAGGCAATATTGAGTGGCCTAGTTTACAGTAGCAATTTCAAACATTCGAGGCATATTGATTGCTGCAACAGGCGGCTTAAATCTCTATAAACATAAATGAACACAACTGAGAAAAATAATTTAGACTTGAGCCTCCACAATATCCCGAGTACTTCGAACGACTAAAAATGGGTAGCTCATACAGTGATCAAAGCTACAGTTCAGTGAGTACATGCAACTCTGCAAGAATCGACACTGAGGATCAAAATCCAAAGATAAAGGCAGATTTAGGAGCAGTCGTGTGCAGCGTCTTGCCGCCTAGCTCGTAAGAGTAATACTTAAAACGTGAATTTAAAACGTGAATGAAAGCCTCATACGGTTAATCAAATTAACTTGCATTTCATATCAAAGTTATCGCAGTTCGCATTTGAGTCTACCATCAAAATGCACTGTACAAATAGGAAAACCCAGAAATGCAGTATTTGATCATAAAAATTGAATGAGAAATCTGTTGAGTAAAACTTATTAAACCCCGTCACTTGCATGTATCTTTGTATCAATAATTCATCTTCCAGTTATCTGCATGTAAAGCAAATCAACTTCAAATACTTCAACTTATAATCATGGTCTGATGAGGCCAAATCAAAATCAAAAGAACAATCAAATGTCTTGTTGTGAAAGAGCGTGTGAATGCATTGAACTCAGGTACACTAGCATCGTAGGAAAGTTCACACATTCGATATATAGTATTTTCTCTTCATAATACTTCGTGTACGAGAACAAAATATTGGAATCACGTGTTCTCTGAATATACTGTATTTATGTCATCAGTATTTTCAATCGATTCATTTAACTTATTTTGTTGGGGATGTGTACAGACATGGACATGGTACTGTAAAGTATGCAATGCATGCATATTGGTAATTAGTTATCCTACCCAACAACTTAATATCAATTTACTGGTACCTTGCACCAGGGATGCGGAGTCCTATCATTTTGATAGGACTCCGACTCCAGCAAAAATGATAGGACTCCGGGACTCCGACTCCGACTCCAAATCCCTGCCTTGCACCATTAAATTTATATAATATTCTAAGAGTTAGCTTCACATTTACTTGTCAATTTTTCAAATTCTAAGTTAACTAAAAGTAGGCCGGAAGGCGTGCATTCGCATTTTTGATACGGTCAGAACACTGTTAAAACAAGTTTATAAGAAAAATTAATGGTGTAGAATTTGAAAGTCTGTCTCCGTCTCCTACTCAGAAAATTCTTGTCGCAGCCGATGCATGTGGATGTGGCCTGCGTGATAACTTGCAACCTCAAACACCTCAATTCAATTGGACTAAGCAATGATTTAATTTAATTGCAACTATCAGCAGCAATCACTTGATAAGAATTATCTACTAAATGATCAACAGTTGAATAAACTTGATATTCGAGTTTTGACTTTGATGCTTCATTGTTCATACCTTCTTAACTAATAGAACATAAAGAAGAGTTTATGAGTTATATATAAGTGCGTGTTCTGTAAGATGGGAATGATCAAATGGTTGTTCACCAAGTAGGCCAGTTACTTCTCCAAAATCATGAAAGCTCTCAGTTTATCATGAGATGTGCCTACGCAGATGATCTCACTCTTATTCACCTCTCTGACGATTACCCGGTGATGTTAATGGTTTTCAAGTTGATACTGATTTGTATTCTACTTGGACGCGAGCGAAACAATTGAGAATCAATACAGAAAAGACGAATTGCCTGCAGATCAGTCGAGGCAATAATTCTCAGTTTCCCATAAATATTGATAATAGTCCTGTACATTTTATTCACTCAATAAAGATCTTGGGGTGCATTTCTCTGCAGATCTTTCATGGAAAGATGAATTTGATTGTTTGTATCTTAAATTGTGTCGCACTATGTCGTTTGTTGAGCGGCTGAAATACAACGGTAACAACGACGATATCATTTGGACTGCTTATGTGGGTCTGGTGTTGTCGCAGGTTTCATTCCGCTGGCCTGTCATTTGCGACATTAAACAGTATCAATTTAAAAAGCTGGAGTAGCTTGTTCGTATTGCCAGGCGGTGGGCTAATGCCCAATCAAAATTGCCTTTGAGACAAACCCTGGATAACACCTGTGTTCCACTTATTCAAAAGATTCCAGACAATTCACTGTGTCACCCTTTAGCACATTTTTTTGTTGTTAGATGTGGCAGCTCGAATGTCGGAAACAAGAGAAAATTGTTAGGCCTCAGCCACACTGAAAGCAAAGCAAACACGAGCGTCCCGAGCGTCTCGAGCAAATGTATGTCCGTAAACTATTAATCGCTTTCATTTGCTTTGCTCGCAGTGTGGCAGCCTACAACTGCTGTAGTGATGACTTAATATTTTCTGCAAAGCGCTTTGCTCGGAAACACTTGGAAAAGCTCGCAGTGTGGCTGAGGCCTTTGATGTGGTAGCTCGACCGTCAGACACAAGAGAACATTGTTAGCCTACCAACGGCACACTGTAAACCGCAGACCGACACTTATCCTACAAAATTACTGACAAAATCAACCGACGATTGTATCCAATATCCTGCGATATCCGACGAATTTGTAGGTTCTCCACTGGCATCAAAACAGATGCTTTGTATGCAAATTAACTAAACAAAAACTGCTGAATATTGACTGATTTTATTTAATAGCGATTGCTTGACTTTTGGGCAATCTGTATTATTGTGTGGCTAAACTATGATTTATTTTGACATAATTTAATCAATTACCTACATTTTTGATAAAATTTAATCTATGATTCATTGCTATTCATTTTGTCGCTTTTTGTCAGATATTGTAGGTGTTCAGTGGCAATCATCCTACAAAAACTAACAATGACCGACAAAATAGATTTTGTAGGATAAATGTCTGTCAATTGTCCGTCAACGGTTTACAGTGCACATGTCGCTTTACATGAAATCTTTTGTTAAATGTTCTTGTTTTACCTGATTCCGTGCAGATGTTCTGTCATATACCGCTCCCTGTATTAACTAATAAAGTATTTTTCTCTTCTATTCTACATTGCAGACCTATACATACAGCAGGTAAAAATCCCGTAAGTGCGATGTTTTCCCTACGGTGGCAGTGGTGACGGCATTGCAATTAAAGCAATCTATCAAGTAGATTTACTATCATTACAAAACAATGACTACAGACTCCGTCAGAAACCCATTCGTATAAGCGCACCAGTTTGCTGAGAGAACCACTAAGCACGAGAGTTAAGGGGGAGTCTGCTGTATTTGATGCCACCAATCAATTCTTGATAACTGCACTCAAGTAAGTGCGAACAATTAATTGCAATTTAGTCAATTTTCGATCATCAATGTCCATGCCTGGAAATTGTGACATTTTTCAATCTACTGTGAATTGAAAACGAAAGAATTCTTTATTTTTCGGTAATGATGATGGAATTTGTGATAAAATCAAACAGAAATTAATTAACCCAAATTCGTGGCTAAATATCCAGCAGGTCGTCCATTAGTCTTCTATCAAATGACAGAACGAACAAAGACATTATTTAACGCGCTAGTCCATCAGTTTCATAGCAGAAGATATTGTATAACTCTTCAATAGCCTCTGGGAGTTTAGTCCATTAAAATCTGTCATTGCAGACAGACAATCCACGTAGTGATTAGAGATGAGATGAACCTGCTATGGAGAAGCCATTATCCTCTCCTTGATAATTGTTATTTCAAGGGTGACATCTAATTTGAATACATTTCACACGAAATCAAAACGTCTTGGACCATATGTTTCTCTATTTATCACTGCCTGCGTTCAAGATTGAATGAAGATGCACTTGAAATTTAATCAAGGTCCAATATAAGGCAGATGACACTCTACATGGATGACAAACTTATTAGATTATTGTTCTTGGAGAAAAGGAGGTCATTTTCTTCTATTGATTGAAATCAGTCTGCTAGACATGATTTCCTTCGCTAGATTATCAGACTGACAAAAATTCTCTGAATTGCAACAATTAGATCAAGCAGTTATTCAGTAGTACCATAGAAATTCGACACTGCACTATTGAAGAATATTAAAAGCACAGAATTAGATTCTCTAATCGTGTCATTTTGCTAGAAGTGCAAACTGATTCAAAACAATGGCACATCCAGGAACTTAACAAGTGGGCAAAAAGACATTTTTAATACCTTGTAGAGATAGGAAAAATAGTCGTGCATTGCTTGCGGATTGCTCTAAAATCCTTCAAACTGCTCCGATCGTCACGATTCCTTCAGATTCGAAAAATTCAGATAATTGCGCAAAAGTTTTCTCGATGATGTTGGGCCTTCCGATCATTTTTAAAAAAGTTAGCAGGCGCACGAAAAAACGCTCACAAACTTCTCTGTAGAACTTGACATCGACTGTGTCTCTTTGCTGTGTGATCCGGTTGATAACAGTCACTGAAACTTTGCACAATTTGGCGTGTTTAATGTTGAACTGGCTCCTCATTGTTCGACTGCTATGGTACTATGTCAGTAGATTGTGCCATTTCAATAACGTTACATGTTCCAATGCTTCCTTTCTAGTCAAACAGAAGAAGAGACGACCTGTCTAATTCTATGATTAAAATGGAATATGTCCATTGAAAGCAACATCAAGCAGTGAGTTATTACCACAGGGTCGTTGCCTTGTCTGCGTGTTTTGGTCTATAACCTTCCTCAATATTGATGTTCACGGCACGCGCGCTTGGCTGATCACGCAAGTCAAAGAGAGACGAATATCTATCGCTTGCTACAGTTGCCTACAATGGCTGGAATAGAATTATGTCCACTCATAGAAATTGATAACAATAAAACCTCTAGAATGGAAGTAAAGCTTCATGCAATACACAATAGTGGCACAAAAATCGCACGCATACACTTGTCAACGACTATATCATTGGGCTAGAATCAGTCGCATGTGCAATTCCAAGCTTTTCATTGGTGGTTCATGCCCTAACTTAGTTCCCTCGGATGTGCCGCGACCTTGAGTCAATTTCCATTCTAGTCAACTTCAGATAAACAATATATTTCTATAAATTTTTAAAATAGTAGTAATATTAATAACAAATATAATATATAATTATTATATAATAATAATATTAATTAATAAATATAAATATATTTTTTTTCTTTTAATATTCAATCGAAGTTTCATTAAATTACGTCCACGGAACATTAGAAATTGGACTTTTATATAAAGCTACTTTCGAGAATTTTGTCAATCTTTTAAAAAATGAAGCAATTTGGTCTGTTCAAATTACTTAGAGACCATTGATGAAATTATCAACATGCCCATTAATCAGCAAATGTTTTATTGGAGTCATCTGCCATCACTTTCCAACTGAAATTCAAAAGATGATTTTTCTGGAAAATGTGGAATTCCGGTTTTGAACTTCTATCAAAAGTAACAAGATGGCCCAGTTGGTAAAACTGAAGCCATCATTGGAACGAGTATTCGCCAATTATATTGTGTAATCATGCTGGCAACGACTGATTGGAGAGGACTTGAAATCCCCGGATAAAATGTGGTTGAATGATCCTGTCTCTCTGCTACTGCACACATCCAGTGTAAAGCGCATCCAATTTCTCCCGGGTTTTCAAAGCTCAAAGCAGCCCAGGTAGTGCGCGTACGGAAGGCCTGCCATGTTTCTAAGTCCCTTCAAATGAATTGTAATATTCCCGCTAAAATGGATGAGTGTACGAAAGATTACGTCATCGCTTCTAATACATGCATGAACTGAGGGACTATTTCAAATGAAATTTGGCTTGTAACCAGAGTATGTCTTCATCAAATTCTGCGGCGGTTCCTACGTACAATTTCGCATTTGTGTTCTTGATTAAATCCGTTAGTCTCCTCTTTTGGTCCGGAAATCCCTGGATTTTTGACGGGTCTGAAGGTTCAAAAAACGTAAAAAATCTAAAGCTCATGCTTTCTGAGATGCTTCACTTGCCAAAAGGCGAACATAAAGTACTGTCATTTCTTAGATCCATGACGCTTGCTTGTGATATTGTGACGTATCAGTGTGTGAAACTCATCTCTTCCCCAATTACCTGAACCTTAAACCTGCTGATCGCTCATCCATGTCGCAAACCAGTAAGCCACGGGATCCTGTAGCATCTTTGTACGCTGTGCTCGTATTGAAGTGAAATGTATCTCACAATCCAAGCTACTCGGTAGATGGTACAGTATATACTATCCATCGATAGACTACACTATCGACCTCAGAAGGAGCAGGACGCTGAAGAATCGTATCATTATTATCAATTTGGATATAGTTCATCCTTTCGAGACCTACAATTTTTCTTTCTTCGGGAGTGTGGACAACATGAATTGTCTTAATGCAAGCTGTGAACTTTCTGTGAACTTTCTCGCTGCGTGGTCAATTATGAGTATTCGGTAGAAGCTGACAAGACCACAGCTTGTCATTTAAACTTCAGAATTCGATTGAACTTTCAATAAAGTGTTGATTTTTATGAGTTGAATCAATTTAAACATTCAACATTCGTGCACCCACTGTACAGTAATCCTGTATCTAGACCGACGGTGACAGTAGAGTCAATTTTCCTGTCGGAGAATGAACACAGGAAGCGCCTGAAATGACACCAAATGTGAGGAATTGGTCACTACAATCCCCGGCTACTGGGGAAGTGAAGCCCTGGAAGAGTTGTCCCGAATTGCTTCCGTATCATCGAGGCTGACAGCAAGCCAGACGTATGTTGCTTGTGACAAGAAGACTGTGAGAATTGGCGGGCGATGTTGCGATGTTCTCACAGTACTTTCTAAGCATTCGGACAGAATCATGCTATGAAATGAGGAGGACGGGGAATCCGCTTTAGATTGTTCGGTCAGAAGAAACGCCACTGTAACTGTTTCCCAACTTCAGCAGTCTCCTCCATCGACGTCGATAATGCAGGAAGGAGGAGCTCACCGTCCAAGACCGTATCTGACCCAACTGTGCGTTGAGCGGACGAACCACTTAACAATTGAATGTCTCTGGCAGGTTGCATTTCAATGTTTTGCTCATCCACGCCAAACCAAAGTTACGAAGACAGACTCGTAGACAGACTCGAACCCTGAACTATCTGCGACACAGAAGCGAGGAGCGCGGCCCTTATCCAACTGAGCTACTCTACCACCTTCAGTGAGATCAGTGGTGCGTCCCCAGGTAGACAGACTCGAACCCTGCACCATCTGCGACACAGAAGCGCATAGCGCGGCCCTTATCCAACTGAGCTACTCTACCACCTACAGTGATAGCAGTGGACGTCTCCAGGTAGACAGACTCGAACCCTGCACCATCTGCGACACAGAAGCGAGGAGCGCGGCCCTTATCCAACTGAGCTACTCTACCACCTTCAATGAGATCAGTTGCACGTCCCCACGTAGACAGACTCGAACCCTGAACTATCTGAGACACAGAAGCGAGGAGCGCGGCCCTTATCCAACTGAGCTACTCTACCACCTTCAATGAGATCAGTTGCACGTCCCCACGTAGACAGACTCGAACCCTGAACTATCTGCGACACAGAAGCGAGGAGCGCGGCCCTTATCCGACTGAGCTACTCTACCACCTTCAATGAGATCAGTTGCACGTCCCCACGTAGACAGACTCGAACCCTGAACTATCTGCGACACAGAAGCGAGGAGCGCGGCCCTTATCCAACTGAGCTATCATGCTACCAAGCCACACGAATTGACGTGTTAAGATTAATCGACGCTAAATGTTTGTGTGTGTGGCCTGCTTCTCCACAGTCGTCTGAAAAAGGTTGCTATTGTCGTATTGCCAGTTCACCCGTGAAGATGATAACTTTTGTAGATGTAAACAGCAATTTTCCATGTGACAAATTCATCAGATGGAATTCCTATTCACACTTGCTGACTTCTCACGACTGGAGTTTTTTTAGCTGCAAATTTTGAAATGATGTTGATGCTCTTGTTTTGTGTCTTCTGAATTGTCTTCTGTTGTGTCTCACTGTTTGCTGTCAAGAGATGGCATTTTATTCGTTACGGCAACAACATCAACTACAGTGGCGACTTCATCTTTAAACTGAGTCGAAGTTGCTAAGTACTTTCGCGCACAAAGATGCTCCTACTGCAAGAGTGTTAAAGCTTGTGGCCGTTGTTCTGCCTGCTGCACTGGGAGGGCCTGTCTAATTTCGTGAATCAATGGGAAGAATTGTCTCCATCTTAGATCTATTATCCGTCGCTGACACAAGAAATAGCTTCGACTTCCACTTACAGATCCACTGCCACACAGTAAATAATCTTTCTCTAAGGGTTCTCCAGAATTGAGAACTGAATCAAATCCACGATTAACATTGTGTTCAGACTATCTATCGAGACAAGTCCATGCATAAAGCAGGAGCGAAAACTTTGGTCTTAAATGGAATTTCTCTTGCAGTGATTTCAAGGAAGATCTTTAACTTCATTTTGAAGCATTGAACACAAATGTAAGGGCAGTCTGATATTGTATATAACTTAGAGGTTGGTAAAGGATAACCCTACAATTACAAAGCTTGTCGCAGAATTTCTGTAAAAACGTTTTCATTGCTGATAATATCAAACGATAGACTTCTTTATGGTTGGAAGTGCAGTTGAAAAATTGCATGACTGGCGGAGCTTGCCAATCTGCGAGTGGTGTTCAAACGGTTTTGGGATGTACAAATGCATGATGTTTAGAAAATAGCGGAACACCATTTTTGCTTAAAGCAATCTATGCAGAGGTTCAGCGGAGCCAACTTAGGAAGCAATCATGCCAATCTGCATGGCTCTGTACCTGCGAAGCGTTTCCCTCGCATGTTCCTCTTCACAGTCGACAACACCATGAAGTTGCCAGAAGAAGATAGTGCTGGTGTTCGACTATTCCTGCAAAGTTCGCAAGAAATTCGATTGTCTCCTGAGCTCAAAATCAATGTGTCATAACTACTGAAACCTTTAATAAACAGGATTTATTTACAAGAAGTTCGAATTTATAATAATCTTTTTGACGTTTATCGTATATCAAATCATCATGCTGCGATCATTATTTATGAAATACTACACTTATATAAACATTCGAGACATCTATTTGAAAGTGTGTGTACCTTTGTCCAAGAAGTTAAACACATTCAGATTTAGTAAGCCTGCTAATATCAGCAAACAAAAGCATTTTGGCGAAGTTTAGCCACATTTAATCACATTCTCGCATGAATCACTATCATGAAAAGGAGAATAAGAATAGCACACGCGCATTATAGGAAAAGACATGAAAACATTCCATATCAAAAATTATGACTCTGTGCTTAATATCTTCCACTTAATCAGAAAAAACATAGAATTTTCTCATTTAAATCGAAAAACCTCAATCTGCTCTTCATTGAATTTGCATGTGGTTCTTTTTGATCCTGTCTCACAATAAGTGGAACCTGGTAGAACTCAGCAGACGAGCAGATTCGTAGTAAATCATTCTGTGAAAGTCATTCCCAGCAGAAACTCGTTCTGACAGCGGAACTAAGCTTTTCTGGGCTTCGAGTCGCAGAGCTGATTCTTTTTGAAACACTTTTGTACATTCCGATTGCTGATTGCAATCATAGGTCAGTCATCCAAGCAGATTTCATTGGACTGACCTTCAGCGATAGTCATTTCATGATCAATTTGATCAAAGAAACCTTTATCATCTGCCATTTTTGCTGCCCTTTTACTTTCGCAAGTTCATTGATTGTGTCTACTGCGTCTGGGTACTGTCTGCTGCTATTGTCTAGAGAATTTACAACGCCCATCATTTATTAAACATATCAACTGTCTGAATTGATAAAAACTTCGACTTGGAATTAAATGTGAACACTAACAACAAAATTGACTCAAACTTAATGACGTTCCATTCAATGCATCATGGAGAGACTGTCACAACGAGATCGGGATTTTCGACGTATTATCCCACAGCAATATGACGGAATTCGTTGCATTTACCACATTAACAACGCAATCAGTTTCATCACTCTGAAAGTTAGGTGGATGGTGTTCGTGGAAGAACTAGTGACACTGTAGGGCGTCGACTGATTGAATTTCTGTCTACTATTATTTGAGCAAAGGAATTTAATTAACGTCGGGATATTGGAAATGATAACACCCCTGCTTGTATTTAGCGAGACAAATTATCGCAGTTATATTTGAACTTCACACAGAATCAATGGACATTTGTGATTACTTGGACAATAGATGCTTCAATCCATCAAATCTTTCACTTGTTTGATGTAAACCACAAATGTTGAATAATGGAATTTGAATAGCGGCGTTACACTTTGATGACATTGTCCGGAGGAGTTGAAAAATTCACTTAATAGGGAAAAATAGTTCAGAAATAGCTCGAGAATAGTAACACGCGCGGCGATGAAATCCCAGGATTATTTATTACCCACCTATATATTTTCAACGTTTTCAAAGTCACGCGCGGGGGGGGGCCCCGCGCGGCGGGGCCCCCCACACAAGGAGGGGGTGGGGGGTGAGAGACGAGCGCGTAATAAAAAAAAAAAAAAAAAAAAAAAAAAAAAAAAGTTTAACTATCATAACAGGATCTGTAATTGAGAAGGAATGTAATGTAATTACCGGAATAATGACCGGAATTAGGTTATAAATGAATTTATCTGATGCTTAATTATTGATTATTGACACCTACGGCTCAGTGGTGTAAAAAAGTTGATTTTACTTAATCTTTTCACAACACTGAGTCGTAGGGGCCGATAAATCAATAATAAAGCATCAGATAAATTTGTTTTGTAGCTAACTCTAAACATGATTATTAAATATTTCTCATGAAAAAAATTAAAATTTGATGATAATTCAAGTATGAAGGAGTTTTGACAAAATGCATTTTTGCAATAAAGTGGTGACAAACAATAGAACAGATTCAAAATTGAATCGAGTGCAAACATCATGCTTTTACAATTTAGACCTAGTCAATGCGACCAAGCTCTGATTAACGTAATATTAAATGAAAGTAGCCTACATCTAAGTATTACTTTTACAGTGCATCACAGATCATTAGATAGCACTTTACATGCGTCCGCATCCTATGTGCTCTAACTTTATAGCAGGTTCTGTTATCAGTTATCACACACAGACAATAAATTTATCTACATAGAACCTGCCTTAGTCTAGAAACACCTTTCAATTGAATTCTTGATGTCTAACTGATCTATCAACACATGCTTTGTCAGTTGAAGATAATTCCACGATAAATACCTTAGCATACATGCAACTGAATGCTCTGAATTTAAGAAGGATAAAACAAAGAAAAATGATTTTTCGATGCAGCATTGCATCATTGCAGCATCGAGCATCAGTTTTCAACCCTGCCCCCACCCCATCCTATCGTCACACCACCCAACCCCTACTCCCCTCCTGCTACCCATCATAAGCCATGCCCCATACCCCTTCTCTACACCCCGCCGTACTCCTGTCACACTCACCCCGCACAGTTCCGCTAACGCCTACCCAATTACCACTTCCAATTCACATCCATACACCGCCAGTCACCCCCTCAACCCCCCGCACCCCCAACAAAACAACGACATCCGCCAAATGAACCACCATTCCGCCACGCTGACCACCCAAATACCAATTAGCAGCCTAAGAATAGAATTGACTGATCAAATGATAAGATGCATTTGCGTTGTTATAAAATGAATGCGTTAACACTATATTGTCGATATGAACTCCTCCACGTTGCTGACTATTTCTGTCACGAGATTATTTTATTGTCAAAAATGTTGTCCAATGTAGTTCGATAATAATTTGAAATTGAAAATTCGAATCACTTTATAAGACAGTCCTCCGACGTGCAGCATCCTTTGAAGGTCGGTGGTGACCAGTGGAGCTGTGGCTTTACTTTTGCCTCCTGACTACTTCTGCTTTTGTTTGCCTGTTGATTGATTTTATTTTTTTGAAACTATCAATGAATCGCGAGATTTTTTGTAGAACTCACTTCTGTTGTACTTCTGTGTAGAAAAATTTGCTCAATTCTCCGCATCAGTAGGGCCTACTGAAGAATCCTTTTGAGATCTTACATCGCAAGCTTAACTGAAGGACTATTGCATTCTGTAATAACCGGTCAGCATAAAATATTGTTGCCATCTTAGCACGTATCTATTCCAAAACTTTGTGAGATGTGTGGTGTACATGGGATTGCATCGACTTGTAATTTGAGCATTATCTTTGGAAAATGGTAAAATTATGGGACGTTTAGGATCCCCTTGTTTCAAAATGTATTACTATTTGGCCCATGTGATGCCTCCGTGTTAGGAGAAGTTGACGTATGGCCAGGGTTTCGAAGCAGTGGTCCAGATACCACTGCTCCGACTCCGACTCTCTACCACGCACCGGAAGAGGAGTGAAATTTCTGAAGTGTGCCATATCTTCACATTCTTGACGCAAGGCAACATTGAGAACCATCTAATCAAAATGGCTATATTTCAAGAGAAACAATATTAACCGTGAATATTAACCGTTGCTGTTTTGCTGAAAGAGGCCATGCTGTGCAAGACTGTGAATCGTAGAGTTATTCGTTGCAAGCACAGAATTAGATTGTTTAGTCGTATCACTTTGCTAGAAGTGCAAACTGATTCAAACAGATGGCACATGGAGGAACTTAACAAGTGGGCAAAAAGAAATTTTTAATACCTTACAGAGATAGGAAAAATAGTCGTGCGTCGCTTGCGGATTGCTGTGAAATCCTTCAAAATGCTCCGATCGCCACGATTCCTTCAGATTCGAAGAATTCAGATAATTGCGCAAAAGTTTTCTCGATGATGTTGGGCCTTCCGATCATTTTAAAAAAAGTTAGCAGGCGCACGAAAAAACGTTCACAAACTTCTCTGTAGAACTTGACATCGACTGTGTCTCTTTGCTGTGTGATCCGGTTGATAACCATGGAAGCTGATAACATTAAACTTCTAGAATGGAAGTATTGCTTCATGCAATACACAATAGCGGCACAAAAATCGCACGCATTTTCACTTCGATACCCTTGTCAACGGCTATATCATTGGGTTAGAAGAAGTCACATGTGCAATTCCTAGCTTTTCATTGGTGGTTCATGTCCCAACTTAGTTCCCCCGGATGTGCCGCGACCTTGAGTCAATTTCCATTCTAGTCAACTGTAGATAAACAATCTATTTCTATGTTGATAACAGTCACTGAAACTTTGCACAATTTGGCGTGTTTAATGTTGAACTGGCTGCTCATTGTTCGACTGCTATGGTATTTAGTCAGCAGATTGTGCCATTTCAATAACGTTACATGTTCCAATGCTTCCTTTCTAGTCAAACGGAAGAAGAGACGACCTGTCTAATTCTGTGGGTTGCACCATGGACTCCTAGATATATAACACCTGGACTGAAAGGTAGCATGAAAGTGCTTTCAGTAGTGTACGCTACAAGGCTGACGTCGATTAAAGGATATAGCATCTCACACTTCTGGTAGAGATGCTTAAAATGCCAAATAGGCACTCCGCGCATGGTTGTCGCACTGGCTACGATTCGCAAAGAAATGACGATTGCATTACTTTCCATCAATACCCAATAAATGATACAGAAAGACTCAATAAATGGATCTCTCGGAACCCAAGAAGAAAAATTAGAGTGACTAAGCATTCAATGTATTCGTTGCATTTCGTCGATTCAGATTTCGAACAAATGGCGATCGAAGAGCTTGCACCAGAAATTAAAAAGAAAGAAAACAAAAACAACGGCGATCCCTAGTGTTATCCCTGATGCTCTTGCATATCTTTCCTCAAAATCCACAATTGCGAGAATAATATCCGCTACCTCAACCCAAAGGCTTGAACGTTCTGCTTCTATTCTTGAGTGTAAGTCGGAAGACATTTTATTGAGTGATGAAGTAACTAATTTGGATGACATCGAAATGACGCTCTTGTGAACAATTGTGTACTTGGCATTTTTGTCAAAACTATTGATAATTCGATCTTTTATATTGATACAGATAATTACATTCCACACTTAAAGGCCAATTTGATAATTCAGTGCGATTTGACTGTTTCTATCATCATCGATAACAAATTGATACCAAAGTCTAACTATTGTGACATTGCAACCAATTCCAAGATTTCTTTGTTTTCACAAGTGTAAAATTTAATGGCAAGGAGAAAATTTCTTGCAGACTCGGAGGAGACTGACATTTTCATGAATCACGTTGAAGAGAACATAAATCTATTTCAAAGATGGAGAAGTGATGCGGCTTCTGATGAAATTTGACAGACATAGCTTGACTTTTTTAACAATTGTTGATTCGAAATAAATGTGCACGATCATACTCTCCTGAACTGATGATAATGGTGAGCCAAATTCATGCCGCAAGCGCAGCGGTCTATAATTTTCTGCATCATCAACAGCTATTGTGTCTTCCATCTGTGTGCACCTCAGAAAGCTTACGAGAAGATTTTTCGACTGACAGCGGGACTGATCTAGAAATCGAGACTGACCTCAAATTTCGTACTGCTCAGCTTAATGACTTCTACTGTAATGTTTTATTAATGATTGATGAAATATATTTGTCCAAGTGGATAGAGTACAGCGATGATGAGGTACATGGATTGACTGAGGGAGGTGCTGCTGCAACTACCATTCAATGCTTTATGGCAAAATCAAAGGGAAGTATCTTGATGTCATTTCTTTGTTTCCGATTTATAAGTTGACAGCAGAAAAACTCAAGTAATGCTTTGAGGAAACCATGATGACACTTAGAAAGATCTTGAATGTTGTTGGTGTGTCAGTAGATAATGCGTGAATTGAAAATTTTACGTTGACATTTGTGGAGGCAGTCTGCAGACTCACATTATAAACTCAGTGACTGGTCAGCCAATATACGAGGTATATATATATTTCTATCCTGTCCATGGTATAAAAAGATTTGGAACAATTTTCATAAAAGGAAAACCTTCTTGTGTCTTCCTATGACCGGCTATTTCCCAAATGAATGTTCTCCAAAATTCGATGATGTTTCACAGCTTTATGAACACGAATCATGCATGGTTCTTGAGAAAGCGCATCGAATGACATCGACTGTTTTAGAACCAAAAAGTATCGAAAGGACTTCAGTGAAGTTGGCATTAATTGTGTTTTCAGAGTCAACAAGAGATGAATATCGATGATTATATCCTTCTTAATTGTATTTGTGCGTCCAACTGCTCTGTCATTATCATTTTAACTTGCTTTTCTATTCATAATGCTGAAAAAAAGATGCATGCTTGACTTGAGACAATCAGTTTTTATGCCTTGAGACGGGTGTCTTTCATTGCCGAGAGTCAAAGCATGTGCACTGATGTCAGCCTTGTATCGTACACTTGGTCAATTGACCTTTCAGTCCAGGTGTTATATATCTAGGAGTCCATGGTTGCACCCTTTCCTAGCGTCCTTGCATGTCCACGTGAGGATATTTTCATTGGATGGCTGCTGCCATAGAAATCGGACCTTTCGCTTTGTGCAAGTTAATAGAACTACAATGGACAACAGCGGTTTGCTGATGGAAGTTTCATCAGCTCGGTTCGGCAACGATGCAAGTCAATGTTGCCAGATCGGAAGAGGAGTGAAATTTCTGAAGTGTGCCATATCTTCACATTCTTGACGTAAGGCAATATTGAGAACCATCTAATCAAAATGGCTATATTTCAAGAGAAACAATATTAACCGTGAATATTAACCGTTGCTGCTTTGCTGAAAGAGGCCATGTTGTGCAAGACTGTGAATCGTAGAGTTCTTCGCAAGTGTTTACTCGGTGATTTGAAGAGCGAGAATCACGAAGTCAATAATAGCAATTAGAAAAACGTGGCAGATCAAGACAAGATCAATACCATAGAAATAGATTGTTTATCTGTAGCTGACTAGAATGGAAAGTGCCTCAAATCCGCGGCACATCCGGAGGAGCTAAGTTGGGGCATAATGTCAGTGAGAGCTTGACGTTCTTCGTTGACAAGATTTTAGATACGTACCCGAACTCAGGCCTGATTTTTTGCGGTGATTTCAATAACTTAACACAACTCGCCACTGGAAGGCATGCTATCATTGTCATCTCCAACTTCATTGTTTCCCACAGTTGGTTGTGATACTTGGTTTGCTATCTCTTGTATTTCCATGTTTGTCAGCAGATTATTCTTCACAATCGATCGCTTTTGATTCAAGAGGCCTTGTTCTGTCATAGTCGTTTCTGGGTGCATTTGTTTCCATATATCGTGCATACGCTTGCGATATCCCCTTTCGTCCGGACGACTCTTGTAGTAGCACTCAATTACATGGGCGTTGTCGGCATGTGACCATTTTCTTCTCTGGCGTTTACGATGTTCATTCTCTCCAGTAGCCCTTCCGCTTGAACGTCCTGGATTCCCAACATTCAACGCAGGCCTTGGTAACCCGGGCGACGCCTGTTCCGGTATGACAATTGATTGATTCTCCATTCTTCATTAGGTATTGGGTGGGCATAGCGAGATCAAGGAGTTCACCACTTCGAACTCCCGGTATGGCACTTATGGGTTATTTGGTGTTAGTAGTCCCTACTTAAGTCCCTATATATAGTTATTAATGCAGCCTTCACGTTACCACTTTATTAGACCTCCAAGTAGCTGGATTACAGGGGCTTGCCAAAGCACCCGGTCGGGCTGATACATAGTATTATGGTTGTATTATATATTGGAATTAATAGGTGTTTATATAGTTAATAGGTGACTGGATCCATCATCAAGGGCCTCTAGGTAGCTGGATTACAGGTGCTAGCCATACACCCGGCCGAAATTAATAAGTGACTGGGAGCGGGTTCGAACCCATGCACGTCTGGACCATAGCCAGAGACAGTAACCACTGCGCCACCCGCTCGCTCAACTCACCACTGTTTCATCACTTGACACAAATCTTTTCCGTTGTAGCTTTACATGTGTAAATAAAGTTACGGCACCGACACGAGGTAATTCGTTTCTGGATCAGATCTGGATTTCAGTAAATGTGGAGAATTATTATCCAACTCCAGCCACTGTTGGTTCCCCTCTGTCTACTTCAGATCATTGTTGTGTATTTCTGCCTTCCTCTGTATCTTCTGTGAGACATCATAGAACCATTCGTAAAGTTTTTGACTATAGACTCGGCAATATGCATATGTTTTTGTCTGATTTGTCATCTTCTAAATTTGAAAAAGTGTACAACGCTGTAAACGTAGATGAGAAATGCATGGCTTTTTATGAGATATTTTTTGAAGCAATGTCCATCTTTCCGCAATACGAGGTTGAACTTACAAGCAAGGATAAACCATGGCTTATTCCATTGCTTAAAAAACTCATTAATGATCGCTGGTCTGCTTATCGATCCTGTAATTGGCCGATATATAATCATTTGAAATTTTCAAAGCTAAAGCGAAATGGAGCAGCAATGTCATCAATAAAGATATCTGGAGTGTCGTCCGCGAGTTCCAGGGAAAGCAGCAGCTCTCCGTTACTCCAAAGGCTGGTAATGAGTTGAGTCAATTCCTCCTCGAAGTGTCTGAGATTTTCAAGCTTTCTTTTAACCATGCGCGTGATAAAGAATTGTGTGACTTTGTGGATGAGTACTGGAACGTTGACATTGATCCCTTGGACGTCTGTCGTCTCCTGAAGCAATTAAAACTCAGGCAGTCATCAGGATCCGACCGTATTTGTGCTCGTCTTTTATATGAGAGTGCTGATATAATATGTGAACCTCTCTGTGACATTTACCGCGCGTCGATAGCGACCAGGAAATTCCCTGACGTCTGGAAACATGCTTTCGTGCGCCCCATTCCCAAGACGGTAAATCCCACTGCCAATGATTACAGGCAGATTTCATTGCTGCCAATTGTATCGAAGTATTTGAGCGCTTAATTCTCTCCGGAATGAAGCATGATTTATTGCGGTTCTTTGGTCAAAATCAGCACGCCTTCAGACCACTTGGCTCGACCACTGGAGCGCTGATTGATATACATGATAGTGTTACATCTTTTATGGAGGATCCTAACAATTTGGGTGTCAGACTGACTTGCCTCGACTTCGCTGAGGCATTCGACAAACTTCAGTTTCAGCGCCTAATCAATATCCTTCTGAGTATCGATTTTAACAAGGGGCTCCTTCTATGGTTGCATTCTTATCTTGTCGATCGTCATCTAAGAGTGAATTTGGATGGCAAAGTTGGACCGACGTTCGTGGCCACTTCGGGGGTGCCCAAAGGCTCCGTTTTGGGCCCGTATCTGCTCGCGCTGTTTATCGCTGTTAGTCGACAGTCCTAATGCTCGATTGATCAAGTATGCAGATGACCTGACCCTTGTTGAGTCGTGCTGCAATCAAGAACCGAATCCTTCAAATCTCTCGATAGTGCTGACTTTGTCTGAAGAGAACCACATGTATTTAAATCACAGTAAATGCAGGCAATTGTTTTTCCATCGTTCTAGGAATTTTTCTGTTGTTCCTTATGATGACATTCAACTGACTTCCTCCCTGAACATCGTAGGGGTAATAATTGAGAACAATTTGAAATGGAACTGTCATTTCGATCGTGTTACACTCTGTGCTTCTCGACGGTTGCATGTTCTCCGGTCTTTGAAGCCTTACGTGAACAAGAAACAATTATTTGAAGTTTCAATGCATGCATTATGTCTGTAATTTTGTACGCATCTCCAGTTTTGGTAAGCTCTCAAGCTCAGTTGTGCATAAGGTTGACAGATGAAGGAGCAGAGCTCACCGCATCATTTGCGGGAATGCTGTACATGCGATGCTATTCCTGACTTTGCTCAGTCGCGTAATCAACTAGCCTGTAAATTCTTGCAGAAGTGTAAAGATCCTGCCCACCCCCTTCATGATCGGGTTCCACCAATCATGTCTCGCTCAGGACGGTATTTTTTGCCTTACTGTTCAACATCAAGACGGCTCGATTCTTTTTTCTAGTGGGCATGTATGTTAAGTAACGGTGATTTCTTGTAATTTCTACTCTTGCTTATTTGAATATTTTATATTTGCTATTAGCTTGTTAACTTGACATGAGTACAGGTATGATAGATGTGCCAGTGCCTTTTATGGTTACTTCATGCTATGTATGTGCATGTGTCAGAAAGTGTATAATGTATTCATGATTTTCATTATTCTTCAATAAACACTTCATTATTATTATTATTATTAATTCACCCAATGAAAAGCTTGGAATTGCACATGCAACTGATTCACACCCGTTGACAAGTGCATCTAAGTGAAAATCCGTGCGATTTATGTGCCGCTATTGTGTATTGCATGAAGCTTTACCTCCATTCTAGAGGCTTCATTGTTATCAATTTCTATGGATTGAAATGATTGTCAAATGTACATTTATTGGTTTGACGCTCTAATAGCATTTTAAAATCACCATTTACCATGAAGGACTCTTTGAATTACATTCGCAGGTTCCCTTCATTTTTTTAAACGGTGGTGTGCTTGTTCTCTTAAAATGCAGTATCCGCAAAGTCATGCAAGCGAGATCAAGAAATTTGTATTTTGCTCACTTGCGTGACTTTGCAAACACCCTGTGCTAATCTCCTTTCTGCTTTCAACATCAGGAGAAGAGAAGAATAGTTGATGTCAATTATTGCGGCAATTGCAAGCATTTTTCACTTATTTGACGACTGACGCCTCTTCTTGAGAGTCAATAAGTCCGATGCACGTCTGCGTAGGAGTTACAGACACCTTAAAATCATGGAATAACCATGTAAGTAAATTTATGGAAATCATTAATTTTTGTGACAATTGTTATTATCAATAATTTACATTATGCAAACATAAACTGCTCCATTTCGTTAAGAAGGCAAGAAAGTATAGGCTGTTAAGGGCCATTAATAACTCAGCATGAACATCTTGAATTACGCTTGCTACGCAAATCCAAATTCTATAAAATTTTATTCATAGAACGGATAATAGAAGATAGTCATAAATTTCATTTCATAAGAGGATGAACTGAAACCTTTAGGAGCATTGGCTTTTCAACTGACAAGGAATTGCGGTTTAACTTCAAGTTCCAGACTTTCATATTCCCCTTTTATAAATTGTCAAGTGAAGTGGAACTTGTAAACTTGCAATTTGCAGTCGAATCTTGATAATCCTGTTGATAAAAAAGTGTCTTTAGAGACAGTCAACTGAACCAGTAATCTTTGAGATTAACGATTCCTCACAAGCTTGCAATGACATAACTTTCCATTTTTACTACGTTGCACACAAAGCTTTGAAGTCCTCTTAATACCAAAAAACAGCTCAGGTCATCCAAGAAACATCTTCATTATGAAATATCGTTACAAAATCGTCCAAGTAACTTGAATGATTTTCTATAACTCTGAGTAGCGAATCTCCGTCAAATTCTCGTACACCTAATATGAAAGCTCGCATTTGAGTCGTCGTTAAGCTGAATAAACTCACGAAGTTTTGCATTATCTCTCTTCTATTATCACAGCAAGTTTGTATGCTTATTTCAAAGTTGTTATGTACAGCGATAGACGCTTGCAATATCTAAGACGTCATTGTGTACGTATAAAACAATAACGACGCCCCTTAGGGGAGCGCAGGTCAACTATTATCTTAGAAAATATCACTCAGATTTTCGAAGACAGATCTGCTGTTGAGAATATCGGACGCACTTCTTAACACAGCACAAACATACAGTGCCGCATTGAACGCAGGGTCGACAATATTAGTTATTAAAAGGGTTCAGTGAGCAAGTATTTACTCAAACAACGCAAATTTTACCTCTCATGTTAATATATCGCCGAAGAAAGACTGACCTAGCTCTAAGTGCTGGTAAAACTATGTAATTACTCAGATTTGATGAATTACGTAACAGTGCACGAAGCAGAGAACAAGTGAGATTGAGAAATTCGAGCCAAATTAAGGAAAGGAAGCATAAATATTGACTTTTGAGGATTCATGATAATTACAAGAACTGTGTCAGAAACGCTAGCATAACAGATCTAGAAGTTCATCTAATCTATAATTTCAAACAGAAATGCAAAGTTCATCGACTTCTTTTTTTAGACAATCTCTGAGAGGATATTTTCTATTCTTTCGTCATGCACCGATTACGTAACTCATCAGCTTTGAGAATCTCTCAAAGGTTTGAAAGGTATGGTCACAAAGTTTGCAGATTTGAACTATTGTGCATTATTTCTGTGAGATTAAGGGTCATTCGATTGTCATTGCAGGGGAACCCCTTGTTTTTTATCCAGAAACTATCTCACAGTTCAAGCTTCTTAATGCAATTAAATTTGCAATGAAATTTAAACGGCTTGAAGATTCTTTAAATTGTTAAGGTGAATATCTAAAGAGAATGACAACTATTAAGTCAATACAAGACACCAACACCCTTCATTCCCCGACTGCACTCGCCCGACATGGAGACGAGCTCACATAAATGGTTCAACCGTCAGCGTGGCCTAGTGAAGAAGGTGCCAGCTCGTCTCCATCGCGGACGTCGGTTCGATTCTATGCTCTAAGCTGACCATTTTATTGCAATAAGCGAAAACTATAGAAAATTTCATTTCAAACAAAAGCTGCAATCTGTGCTTTTCTTCTTGCTTTTCTATGATTGTGTCTGACAAGAAGAGGAACCAGGCAAAACTCAGCAGACGCACAGATTTGCAGTAGACATAGGATGTGCATCATTCTGTGAAAGTCTCATTTTCTGCCTCGTTTCCTGCAGAAACTCGTTCTGTCTGCCGGAATACGACTGTCATTGATGAATTTCAGTGAGAAGAAGACGTTTTTTGCCCAATGATTTTCTGACCTGTGCCATAGAGTAAGTACATTACGTAGAGTGGCAACTCCGCATTCATTAGATCCCAAGCGTGGATATACACTTTCGATTTTATTAAATGAACTCGAGGAGAATACAGTTGGCCATTATTACCAAATGTGAAATATGCAAATTTTTGAGGTTTTGAAGAAATTACCACGGAATTGACTGATCATGATAGTAATGCAGAAGGAATGACAGTATTTCAAAGATCCTCCGTGTCATGACAGCCTTGGAGAGGTAATGTTTGATAATTTTGAAATTCGTCAGGTTGCTATTATACTTTCATGCTCAACCTCAAGAGTATTTTCTTAAGCGTGATCACATCACAAGTAACTTACCACTGGTAGAGCAAAATAGGATCATCAAAGACACTGATTTCAATTTACTTTGAAATATGTAAATTTGGTCCACATCGCTATTCAGATTCAAAAAATGAAACAGAAATTTAGTGAATCATAAAATTTAATAAAATGAAAATTTAGTCAAAAACAGCTTCAGCAAGAAAGCACGAATAAGATCGCGACTTTTTCATGAAGACTCCCATTAATATGCAATTCATAAATTTCCCTTGAAAATCAGCTTAATTTTCGCTTAGCTAAGATGCCTATTAGCAAATATTCAATCCTTTTGATATCCAACTTGTTTTATGCTACTTGTATAGGGGCGTCATCTCGGTAGTAGGCCTATATAAATTTGTAAAAATTTATCTTTTTAAAAACTGCTCAAATTATTTTTTGCACCACAGGAACGTGATCTCCGCAAAAAACTGAATCCTTTCATTACAAAATTTTCACTGTATATACAGATACTTTTTTTGAGACGACACATTACCTATATATCCCTACTCTATGACCTGTGCTTATTTTTCCCGTGGTAAAATTCACACTTCGGAGGTTTTTTAGGTAAGTCTCTTCTGAGCTCTTTCAATAGCTGCCTCCTCATTTCCCTGTTTGGAACACCTTTTCGCCATCGGTGTGATGAATAATGCCTGATTCGATTGGTGCTGTTCTTCATACTTCACACAAGTTTGTTCTTTAACTGTGATGACATTGGTGTGGCAGTGGAGACGATTTCATCTGCACTGTAAAAGTGCGGTTTGACATAATGAGGTAAGTCATATTGAAGATAGTGTACTATGACTGTCTAGACAGTGCTGATGTATTGTCAAAAACTCCCTCCCATTTAGTTGAATTTTGTGATCATCGTAAATACAAGTTAGATAATTTGTTAAAGGCAATTCTATAATTGAATGCATCGCAAATGAAATTTTCGTTTTCTTTCTGATCAAGGAACACTGATTCATTTCTCTTATGAAGTTAGGAATTGCATTTTGATATTCGTTGGGATGAATAACTCCTCCTGTTCAATTCAAAATTCTCAACAAAAATTTCAGTAGCTATTGTTGTAGAAAATGAAATTCCTCGGCTTGCTCACGTGATCCTGCTCTTTACCTGGATTTTCAAATTCTCCTTGTTTAAACTAAGCCGCTTACAATCTCCATTTTTTGTGAGATGAAGTGAAAAATTGCGGGAACGAGATGGTTCAGAGCGCATTTAATATTGGCGGCCCCTTTCATTTTCATGTAAATATGAATACTTGACCGCGTTGATTTATTTAGGAAAATTGAACGGAGTGTAGCGATGAATCAGAAAGCTGATATTTTTTCAAATTACATTCTCAGAGAGCTCATTTAAAAAGACAAATAATCAGAGCGTAGAAATCTGTTGTAGAACAAGAAGGTTGGGAAATGTATTGAGATGCGGCACATGATGCTACAGAGAAATAAATTGCGATGTTCTCTCATCAAGTGAAAGTTTATTTTCAACCAGAATGACTTTTCCACGATGCTCAGTAATTGAAATGTACACAAATGTGTAAAAACAGCAAAACCGCTTCTTGCAGATCTTTCAGAGAATATTTCTTTTTCGGAATGTAAATGAATGGACAGAAAAAGGTCAATGACCGCTGTGATTATGATCGAGACGCTTTGCATTCAATCCTTAATGCCATGTGATGTCCGATGAGACTAAAGGCGCGTTCACATTACACCAATAACGATAGTAGTTGCAATGCAAACAGGGAAACTCAACGTTAAAGTGAAATATCGTCTCGATTTCATCGTTATCGTGCTAGTATGAACGCGCCTTTAGAACCATGATTAACAGGGCCTTCTCTTCTTCTGTTTCACTAAAAAGAATGCAGTGGAGCAGGTAGCGCCAATGAAAAGACAAGAAGCTGACAATACCATAGCAATCGAACAATGAACAGCCAGTTCAACATTAAACACGCCAAATTGTGCGAAGTTTCAGTGACTGTTATCAGCTGGATTAATCTTGGGGTACCCAAGCCCAAGTTTGGATCCAACCTTGTCAGACATCTTTCATCTGGCCCATTAGCTTTTGCAAGCATGGGATTTGAAAATTCGGTTATCCGGATCTTTCACTGACCTGTTGGGTTTTTACTATCCGGATAATCGAATATGCACTGTATTGTGGTTCTTGTGGTGTGTGTGCAACTGTGTGAAAATAGCAGGAAAATAATGTATTCCCTCTGACTTGTAGTTGTATTCCCTTTGGATGAAGAGTTTTTTTATTTAAGGAGTTTGCAGCGTGTTGTCACTATAAACTTTACATGTGCTGTTTCTTGATAGTTACAGATGACACTAATTTCTATGTTATTTGAAGGCCGTACGAAGCAACCGAACAAAGAGAACCTTGAGCTATATACTTCTTCTCATCAGCCCTCAGCTTGTGTGAGTTCCATCTTCATAAATACGTCTGATTTTCAAGTACCTGAAATAATCTCTCTGTGGTGGTCCGATCATGTTATTTGACGTCATAATGAGATCTTCGATTTTTTTAGATTACCTGTACTTGAGATGCGTAATTAGCACGTTACTTCCACTTGACTGAAGTAACCTCTGTATTCATTACCAGACAAATCACTTGAAATCTTTTAACCACATCAACATGCGTCAGCCCACTCGATGCCATGATATGGAAAAAACTTATTGAAACACTCAAACTAATTCAACTCTGTAATTGATAAATTATCTAGGCTCTAAGTGTCCGGAAAAGCAATTGAATGACGATAAAATGATTGATATTCATCTACAAGTGAAATAGTTCTCATCACGATGCATGGAGAGCAAAATAAATATTTCTCATGAAGTATTTTCACACATGAGATTCTGACCACAATAATTTTCATGCTTTGATGAATGCCAAAATTTCAGTGCACGTAATTTAGTTCACAGCAGAGTTACAAATATTTTCCAACTGCTTTATTTTATTATATTTTGAATTGTGTTCGTGGATTGATTATCGTATATATAGGATAGAATATATTGAAAACAGTAGAACATCTGTGAGCACGCGTTGTCATGTCAATGGTATATAAACGATGACGTCTTCCCGTGGTTGACAGACTATTTTCATTGATCATTCTACATGTATGACTCGGTAATTTCAAAACACACTTCCGGTCAAAATCATCCATGCTGTGGACAAAGTAGCTTCCGCAAGTTTCTGTGTCGCATGTTTGCAATCTTTGGAAACATCTGAAGTTGGGAAGTGGGACCCAGAGTAACTGCTATCTAGCACAATCCATCAAACACTAAACTAACAGCAGCCCTGCACCACCGTTGGAGGCCCTGTACGCATACAGGAATACTCCCATTCAGTCAACAAGGGACATAGGTGTCCCTATGGCCAAGTCCTTCATTAAAGACCCAGTCCGCCCAAATTTACCTAACGTTTTTTTCACGCAATCATGCTAATTCCCTATGTGGTGAATCTGTCTACACGCTCTGACAAACAATTGTACCGTGGATCAGCTTGCAATCGCTGTTTCTTTCTCGAGTGATGACGTCACTAGTGGAATCACCCGCCGGCTGCCGTGAAAGTCTCTACAGCAGCGACAACGCTGCATGGAGTAAACAAACATCGACTGCAGCTCTGCTCGCTCTGCATCAAAGTGAAATCTATCTTTTTCTCGTTTGTTGGCAAAGCTGCTTGGTCATCATCCTAAGTGTGAAACATGCCTCAGTCCTGTGCAGTTTTTAGGTGCAACACAAATAAGAAAATTCACCCAGATCTGAGTTTCTTTTCAATACCCGAAAAATACTCTGACATCCGAAGACAGTGAATCTGAGTGATCTCTAGAGAAAATTTCACAATAAACTCGAACACAAAAAAATTGCGAAAAATTCACGAATAAATCAACAGATTAATTCAAGATAGTAATCTAACATATGTACTGCAAATCCATGTATTGTTTAATGTATTATAAAATATGGCCATAAGCCAAAGAAGGACAGGCTATCAGCACGTTAAAAAGCATGCATTTATAGAAATAAGCTAAATGTGATTAACAGTATTCACGATCATATTCGTATTCAGCACCTCAAATATATCCTTTTCCCACTTATTTTTTATTACATTAAAAACTTTAAATCGATTTTTTTGGTTAGTGTTATAAATTTATTTAATTATTGTACAAAGGACGTAAATATGATATTTACATCGCAGTGTCAGAATCACGAAAAGAAAACCCTTTGTATTTCATTTCTGGGTCAGGATATGCCTTTCTGACAGCTATAACCACACATGATGGAATGATGGAATGACTAGACGGTTATGACGGCCCAAACTCCTGTTGTATATCCAATGCACAAAATTGCAGTAGGGTATATGTCGGGAAAGCTCTGGTGTTCGCTGATCTGCACCGAGTGCTTTTGCCAAAAAAGACGCGCGCATAGCGATGCACATGTCTAGCACTCCCTGATTCAAGCAAGTAGCTTGAAAATCGGAGTTATAAGTGATACATCCATTATAACGTTTTTCATCAACACTATTTTGTTCAAGGCAGCAAACACACTCTCTTGATGAAGGCATAACTTCACAGTTCGTACATAAACACAATGACGATGATGTCAATAACCGCCGTTCGTCTGGACAAATCACTTGAGGATGCATGTCCTCTTCAGTCTCTTCCGTTGGATGAGCGACACCTGCTTCAGAATACTCGCCTTTTGTTTTCCTTGACACTTTACTGGGATCAAACGCATACCCAGTTATTTCTTTATCTGTAATAAAATGACAACAATTATTCATAGATTTATTAATGAGAATGAGATCAGGCTTTCAAGTGAGTATTTTTTCATTTTCATTTATTTATGTCCTCATTTTGCAAAATTGTTATTCATATTCATGTTCATGCGTAATTTGACATTAATTTTCATTTTTGAAATTATCTTGGAATTAGAATCACTTATCTTCAAGCGAAGACGATATAATGAAGGTTAGAATAAAATGTGAGTTGAGTCTGATCCAAAAAATTTTATTCGTGAGATGCGAGTAATAATGCAAACTTAAAATTTACATGTATTTAGATGATTTTGTGATTAGGTTACTCTAAAAATCTTTTTGGACGCTCTAACGAAAACCTCAATTTGAATGTGAAATATTAATAAAACCAGGTAACAGCAAAAGTCGATTTTTGAGTTTTGAGTCCATTTTTGTTATTTATTTTCTTTTTTGAGTTTGATACTTTAAAAAAAGATTAAGTAGGACACAAGTGACAAATATATTCAATGCAATTATTTTTTTGCATTTTTCAAGACACGATTCGATGGGGCACAATGCACTGGACTCATATCTGGTATCAAAAAAATGCGACAAAAATTTGTCATCTTCATCGCGTTCATTAGTTCATTGCGCCTAATTCATTCAGTTCATCGCTAATTCGTAATTCTGACAAAATCGTAAATTATGCTGTATTAATGTAAAATATGAAGCTATGGGCGTTATCATAATACTGCATCAGAAATCTAATATGTGAAATACTCAAGTGAAATATCGTAAAATTATATCATCTGGCATCAATAAATGCGATAAACATTTATCATCTTCAACGCGTTCATTAGTTCATTGCGCTTTATACATTCAGTTCATCGCTAATTCGTAGTTCTGACAAATTCGTAAATGATGATGTACTAATGTAATATATGAAAATTTGGGCATTGTCCTGACTCTGTATTATAAATCACAGAATTAGATTCATCTGCGCGCGCTTCCGAAGCAGATAAACAAAATATTTAATTCTGTGTTATAAATCTACCGCACCAAAATGAAACAGGATCACTTACTTTCTTTAGAAGCTGCCATGATCGATTGCTTGGCGATTCCGCTTGCTGTTTCAGCGTCAGCAAGGGGTGAGCCCGCGGCTGATATCAATAGGCTGTACTGTTGTCTGCTCCTTTGACTTCCCCGAATGACGTCACGAGAATACTTTCATCGGCTCCGTGTGTGTTAATGCATCTCGATACGAACGAATGAATATGCACACAGTTCCTTAAACATCATGAGCTATCTAAACAGGGTAACATGAAAAATTGGGCGGACTGGGTCTTTAAGTTCCTCACCAATTTCGCTAACATGCTGACTTCCAATGAAAACAAATGTGTCAGTCTCCACATTATCAAGGACGTGCTCACTATTGGTGACTCTGGCGTCTCAAAGACACATTGTCAGTTACAGCCGTGTGTTCCCCAGTCATAGGCACAAGCCCGCAGGGGCCAGGAACCCAGCCAGAACCAACCGGGACACCAGGTAGTCAAACCACATCATCGCTACCCTTGTAGGTCATTCCTCAAGGCTACATGTTTGCTGTAAAACATTAAGTGAGGAAAAAACTTGCAGCTGAAGGAGAAAACATTTCCTGTCGAAGGAATGTATCTTTTCATGTTGTCATTTATAGATGTCTATTGTTCATTATGTGTATGATAATGACCAGAGTAGAGGATTTCAATGGTCAGAATTTAAGAGTCCGAAGGGCGAGTAAATTTTGATACCATTGAAATCCGATACGTGGTCATAATTATAATTTAGTTTACGTTCTAAAAGATATCTATGGCTTGCTTAGAGGTTTTATTATTTATAGATCAATGCAACATTGAGTTTTATCCTAGAAATTTCTCGTATTAATATTTCTAGGAGTCCATGTATAGAGGTTTTCAAAATTTAAATGATATCAATGACAATATATAAATACCAATGCAACATTTAGAATTCTATCATCATAGAACTCGGTATCATCCATCATGAATAGTGAAAATCTTTCAACTTCATCAATAGTTCAAAATGTCCGATTTGCTGCTACTACAAGAGAAGAAATGAGTAAAAGTTTGATCGAAGCAAAAACAAAAAGTACGATTAGTAAATCCAAGTGGGCAATGTCAATGTTCCAAAATTGGTTCAACCAATGGAAAATTCGTCTTGATGATGTACCTAAAGTGTTGAAAGATATTGAAGAATTTACATCTTCTGATCTAAACCATTGCCTTCAGTATTTTTTCTGTGACATGCGTAAGACAGACAAAGACAGATCTATGTATCCTCCACAGACACAAAAGGAAATATGTGCAGCTATTCAGTATCACTTCAATGATACAATGAACTGGCAGATATCAATTTTCAAAGATAAAGACTTTACTGAATCACGGAAAGTACTAGACGCACAAATGAAAAAAGCTGCGCGTCTTGGATTGGTGCAACAAAAGAAGAGAGCTAGTATTATTACGATCAATGACGAAGAGTTATTATGGAACAATGGAAGTTTCGGTTGGGCTAATCCACGTCAGTTGATCAACACATTGATCTATTTCATCGGTCTGCATTTTAGTTTACGAGCGGGCGAAGAGCACAGAAATCTTGTGTATGGAGAATCCTCACAAATCAAATTGTTGTGTGATAATGACGGAAATGAGTACGTGGAGTACACAGAACATTTTTCAAAAAACAAAAAAACGTTTGGTCTGAAAAATTGCAGAATGGATCCCAAATGTACTAGAGTATATGCAAGAGAAAATAAAGAAAAATGTCCCATTGAAATCTATAAAAGGTACATCTCACATCGACCTGAGTCAAATGGAAAAAATGGACATTCTGCATTCTATCTTGCAACAATCGATAATCCAGCTACGAATGTTTGGTACAAAGCCTCACCCATAGGTGTACATAGTATTAGGGATGTGACAAAAAGGCTTCTAAAATCGTTGAACCCATCAGAGTTTTATACCAATACAAGTCTGCGCAGAACTGCACAAACTCGCTTGACCGAAGCCAACATTGCCCCGGCAGTTTTTTCAAAGAAGACTGGTCGCATTAGCACGGCTGCAACTTCCGCTTATGTGGATTCAGCAGTATTCGAAAAAAGAATGTAAACTGTATTACACGGTGAAAGTGAATCAACAGAAACGTTAATTGTGAACACCGAAAGAAGCGAAAGAATCGAAATTAATCCACGGGAAAAGAAGATGAGAGTCGAAATAGATGGGGAGAAAAATAAGATAATCATAACTTTTGACTAATTGTTACAATGACAACGTAAATTTTCTTTCATTGTTATAATTGCATGTTGAATTTAACTTTTAGTGAGCATTAAATGAAATATTACTAGTAACATTTCAGTTAATGTCATAGATATGAAATATATTTTTTGATGATTAAACGCTCAGAATTTATGATATTTTATTGGGGAATGTACCATAGAACGTAAACTAAATAAAATGGATGGTTATGCCGCGAAATCTATGAATGAGCTGATCAAGGGACTGTATAGATATCTTGGTAGTCTCCGGCTAGTCACGATTTGTTCATAAACCTCTATGACTTGTTCTAATCGGAGTTATAAGTTAACTGCAGGAGGAAAAGTTATCTTCCTTATCCCGTGGGGCATGAAAGTTAGTTCCCCCCCCCCCCGACAGTTTACACAGGACTTCGTCGGGTCATGGATTGCGGACCTACGGGTCACGAATGTCCGATTCTGTCATTCTCTCATCAAAGCTTTCATCTGAAATAACATCCCAGTTGAGAAGAAGACCGTGTATTCGATGGACATGTATTTCCCACAGAATTGCCTCCTCCCACTCGCTGACCTTCATTCTAATTAGCATATCGACAGAGCTGCACCGTCTTCCTTCAAGCAATCTGTCCATGTAATATTTCACATTCGGAATGGCGACACTCGGCCACACATTCTTGCCGTGTAACCTTCTCAGATAAGACAGCAGAAACAGAAAAATAATAAGTGGCATCTCGAGGACTGAACTGTTTCAAAATGTAGCAATTGGCTTACAAGTCAGGTTCGATTCCATACTTACGAAACTCGTCCTCATGACTTTGTATCAAACTGATCTTGGAAGTATCTAGAGATCTCCATGTTAACCTGAAATGTAAAAGAAACGGAGTTTCGGCAATTGACATTAATTTCACCATTTGAGGTTCACGCCTGTTGTTTACGCCCAGCGTGCGCATCATGTTACATCTCGAATACGGTTATGCGATCCATTTGATCACTGTTTTATGCATGGGAATGGAATTGTAACGTTAATTGAGGTCAAATTGAAGAGCATGCCATGTAGAGAGATCTGTGCGCAGATAAGAGAGTGAATTTGTTGAATTTTGGCCAAGTTTTAATTAAAATGAGTCAATGGAAGAGAGAATTGTAACATAAGTATCGATATTCTCTGAGATAAGAGATTATCTTGAGTTCAACAATTTAATATACGAAGGAATCTCATTTCACTTGGAATTTGGAGAAATATAATGATAATTAGCTTGACAATGCGCTTAGAATTCTACGAATGTTGAGGTTAGCAAAAGTATGAGTTATCAAAAATTAATTGAATTGTCATTTATTAATTGATTGATTAAACCTAAACTGCATAATGTTAGAAATTAAAAGGATATTTGCAAAAATGTCACTCATCATATCACAAAGCTCATACTAATGCACAAACTATACTCGGGTTCTAGAAAAAGCATTTGTATACCATAGATATCACTTTATTGTGATATCACAACACTATGCAAAATTGCAAAACTTAGTTGCGCAACTAAGTTAAGTTTGTACTTATCCCGAATATACTGTGCACGATACATTTTTAATATATGGAGGCAGTATTTGGCATGAATTAGATATTAGAGACAGTCCTGCTTTATATGAGCTGGAATTTTCTGCTTTCCGTCCACTATGTTGCGTTTTTGCAACAGATCTACTTTTCCTAATATCACAATTTTATGATCAAGAATTGAAGCTGTATTTGTTTATGTATGACCAAGAATGTATTCAAGAATTGTTTTATATGCAATTAAACTGCTTATCATCCTCTCATTTTTCAAATTTTAACTTACAAGGAACGTAGGCCATAGGTGATCCTCAGGGGTTTAGTCGTAAATTCTTAGGAAGTATAACGCTAAGAGCTAAAAATACAGCTGAATTTTGGGAAGTATAACGCTAAATTTGACATGTATATACACTAAAAGCCAAAAGACTTGTCGCACATGCAATGTTAACTAATGCGCAAGGGTGACACGTCTTTTGACTTTTAGTGTATCAGCTGAAAAACGCAAATTCGTCCCACTATTGTCCATAACGGACTGTTCGAGAGCTACATAATCGCCCTTTCAGAATTTTCAACCGCTCTCATCCCCTTTCGGCGATTACTTTATCATTGAAGGACTTCCACATGAAACCAAGTATGAATAATATACTATATACTATAATGATATATAATATATACTATCCACATGAAAGCATGCATGCTTATGACAAAATGCAAAAATAGGAAGTTGAATAAGATCTTCATCAATAATGCACATCAAGCATGAACATTTTTACATTGAATGTTTGCCACATACAGCTTACCATCTTTTGACGTTAATTTGATGACCTTAGGAAGTATAACGCTGATTCGGCCAGAATCTTAGGAAGTATAACGGCGTTATACCGCGTTATCCCACCCCACTACACCCCTGGTGAGCTTGCATGAGCGATGCGAAGAGATCATCTTCATGTATTATTTATCATAATCGTGGCATGTAACATTTTTGCTACTACACGCTATTACTATTTATACCCATGTTTTATCTTGTAAAAATCTAGAATTTACTAAACATTCTTCTTTGCAAAACTTACAAGACCTCATGAATCCAAGCACAATTATAACGTTGAAATTGGGTTTTCGATATCGAATTATTTCATGTGAAATTCGACGAAAAAGTTTGCTTTTCGTGTCACGTGACAATAGGCTACCTGGTCGAAGCGTGCCCACCCTCATTGTAAGTGATTATTTAAAATCTGTTACGTATTTCGAATATGTTCAATGTGACGTAAATGCAGGCATATAATAATAAACTCCAGAGCAGAGGTTCCCAACTTGTGGAACGCCCACCATTAGCGGTACGCAAGGGCTCATCAGATGGTACGCGAGTACCTGTCCGAAGTAGGCCGTATGTATCATGAGGATAATTTCATCTATTCATGTCATAGACCAGATGTACTAAGAAAAGTGTTCATCAGCTAGAGAAAATTAGATCGACGACAAAATTCGATGCAATTTATCACTTTTCAGTCTCAAAAGACGAAGATTTGTCTTGTGCACAGATTTCATCTTGTCACATCAAACTTTGTATCAGGTGTTTAGATATCAATGCGACAGGCGATGCCATGACATCTATTGACCGACCGACAGGTCGAAGTCGACAGAACAAAACCATGCATTTTAGAATGTGCTTGAAGCTCAGCAAGCCAAAGTCACGTATTTTGAAGATGCTTATGGCATAGAGATTTACATTCAACTTTGGCAAGCAAAAAGTATTCATAAATGATAAACGTTTCTTAAAAAACGACACACAGCCTGTATTTTATCGTAGATATTTGACGCAGTATCGTGAAACAGCATTCATGTAGATTCAGACATCGATTTATCGAAACATAGCTTCAACCAATTAACTAAGAAAATTATTATTTTCATTTGTTCGGAAGAAGCATCCTCAACTTACAGAACAACTGCTCCTTATTTCATGTTTGTTTGAATGAATTTCTTTGAAATAAAAAAGAATTATAACTTCCTACCATAAAAGAATTTCTTTGCGACTAAGTGGCGTGCGGCGGACGTGTAAGATCTCAAGTGATTCTGAGACATGAAATGGTTGGAACCACTGTTCTAGAACTACGAAGTACAGTAGAACCTCCATATTACGGACACCGTCGGGACTGCGCCTTAGTGTCCGCATTTTAGAGGTGTCCGCAATATAGAGTTACCGGTGATGATACGAACATTATTCGGGACAGAGCTTAACTGTCCGTAATACGGAGGTGTCCGATGTATAGAATGTCCGCAATAGGAGGTTCCACTGTATACCAATGACTCTTGTGTTGAACCAAGCAGCTATCCTGCGCACCCGACACAAAGCTTAATGGACTGTTGCATCTTCTGGGACTACGGAAGGTGCCAGTCACTTCGTCTTCTATTCAACCAGCTATCCTACGTACTCGACACTAAACCTAATAGGCTGCATGATGCATCTTTTGGAATAAGTTCGCAGTTCCTGGTTGGAGCTGCAGTTCTTGCTCGCGTGTTTGCTAACGAAGGTCACATGATTCAATCAATCAAACAAAAGCAAGAAGCTTTATGCTTGTAGGACTAATACCTCTGGGGCTAAGATGGATCCTGTGCGCGAAAATAGGTCCCGCATTTTGACTCTTCATCATTTTAAAGGACCCCTAGAATGTTGTAGACATTCCATATGGAGGATCTTGACCCTTAAAATCAAGATGACGTCCAAGATGGTCGCCACGGTCATAATAACAGAGTATAGAATGACAATGCAAGTTATGATGGAGCCTTTTCCTAGATTTTCAGGGTTGAGGAATCCATTAAAACTATTTCCAAGTCGATTAGACTATCTCATAATCAACTGAATGCAAAATGACCACCAAAATCCAGGAAAAATTCAGTTTTTATGTGGATTTGATGCTTTTGATTACTGCTCATGTTGTTGTGAGAAAGATCTCGTTCAATACACCACACTTAGAAAGATAGTGAGTCATTCAACTATAGCTGACTTTCAATATGAATACTTTTATAAGACATAAAAGTGGAAATTATGGAATGTTGCAAAAATGCAACATACATGTAGTTCGATCCTGCACATTGTTGCGAAAAAGCAACATACATAAAATTTATCATTTTTAAATAAAGCTACTGTTTCAATACTTCTCGCTATGTAGATCTTTTTGTGTGTTATTTTGTTCAAATGACCTATAAATTTTAGCCTCAGGCATGCTATAGAAATCTTTACGAAAATACGTGAAATGAATAGAAATGCTAAAATATTTATCGAAAAAATTTCACATTTACAAGCATGGAACAAATTTAACGCAAACGGTCAACCTGTGAATAGCCAGAATTATTGAAATCATCACAGGTTAGGAGATCACAGGTCAGTGAATAGCAAATTTTGAGGATACTTCTCTCAATTTAATACCTGATTGCTATGTTGCGAAAATGCTGTCTGTCAATAGTTGCAGTGAATTGATTGCTGTCTGTCCAATAGTTGCAGTGAATTGATTGCTGTCTCTCAATAGTTGCAGTGAATTGATTGCTGTCTGTCAATAGTTGCAGTGAATTGATTGCTGTCTGTCAATAGTTGCAGTGAATTGATTGCTGTCTCTCAATAGTTGCAGTGAATTGATTGCTGTCTCTCAATAGTTGCAGTGAATTGATTAATTTACAATTCCATCACCATCGTGCCATCGTAGGGAAACCATCGCAGCCTCAGTCTTTTTTTGAGATGCTAAAATATTTTACTACAAATTGAAAACTTTCAGTAGAGCCTATTTGGTACATAATACATATTTAATGCCTCTCTCTTGCAAGCACTCGTGCTTTTATAATAACTGTCAGAGATCTATCCAAATTATGTGATGTTTTCATCTAGGAACGCATAATTTTCTTTTCACTTTGTTAATTAGGTGATTATCAGCTATATCAATATTAGACATTTTCACACTCTAAGAAATGACATGCATTTCCAGGGTTCGAGTCTGCTCACTAGAGAAATATCCGCGCTTATTAAAGGCTACCAACCTCAACAAAAGCCTGTGTGCTCATCCGGGAACTAGAACAAAACATTAAAAGTTCATGGCTAATGAATTGAATGAGCTGAGTAATTAATTGATCGAAAAGCTCTGTTCACTTTCAGTCAGCAGTTCATTATTGAATGACTTCTGTCTCCAATGAGCATTATCAGGTTCTGATTAAAAATGCTCCTTGCATTGCCACATCGTGAACATGCTGCTGACATCGGAAGTAATGAACACGGGTGATTTATTCGTAAATAAATTGAACATGTGTTGGAAATTGTTGATGGTACAGTTCTCCTGTGTAGATACCCCTAATACTACACACATGCGACTGCAAACCCTACCTAAAAACCTGATGTAAAAATGCAAACCTTCCAGTGATCTCTAGGAATAACAGCATAAACACCAGTGATCTGGTGCCATTTGTGATTCACTATGCAAGGGCTGATTTCTCCATTAAGACCAAGAATGTTTTATTTGCACTATTAAAATAGCTGCTCACAGTGTTGCATATTCCGATCAGCTGATGATATCCTATTGTCGCCACATTATGGTCATATACGGCTTGTTTAGACATCATGGCTACGATGGTCACCCGGCAGGAGACATCAAAAAATATTTGATTATTATTGGTTCTTCTATTATTGCAATCAGTCAATTAATCGTAGCAATTCGCAATGCCAATTGAATTTCATGAATGCGAAAACTGCTGATGATAACAGCAAAGTTGCTTAAAATGTTCAAGTGCTTTTTGCACAAACTGAACTTTAAAGTTGGCACTTAATTTTACTTCATTGTAGCAAAATCTTAACTTTCTATCGACATGCAATCAACATTGATCATTCTTCTTCCCACCAACAGCCTGCTTGAGCAACCTTCTCTAATTCGCTCTTACATAGATGGGGTTTATAAGGAATTGCATATTGTAGTCTTTTAGGCCGACCTCAAGCCAATTCAATGCAAGATCTGGCCGATTTAATGTGTGGATCTGCATTGTTTTGGGCCGACTTAAGCCGATTCAAGAGCTGGTCAGTTTCATTCAAGGCTCCAAGCACATGCCAAGGCAGCTGTAATGTGAAATTAGATAATTATTTTGAGAATTATAAAATGCTTAGCTAAGCTCTTCAATCACATTAGCATAAAAAGCCACAGAGAAAAGACAACTATTTGGCTAATTGCAGACCAAACTTCAATAAAGCAAAAATATGTCTATTTAACAATGTCTACATACACTTGAATGGAAACTGGCTGTGACACAAAAAGTATGGAAAGAGCAATACTAAAGATAAACGGAACGAGAACATCAGAGAAAGGACGAGAATCATTGACACGAGTAAAATCAGAATTATGAAGGGACACTGGGCAGGACACCTAGCCAGAATGAACAACAACAAATACGCCAAGAAAGTAACGGAATGGACGCCACTAGAAAGACCAAAGAGAAGATGGAGAGACGATATTGAGGAGAAGAGCGGATTCAACTGGATTCAGAAAGCGCAAGATCGAAGAAGTTGGAGGAGGGAGTGGAGGCCATCTGCCAGCAGTTACACGAGATGCTGATGATGATGACATATACTTGAACAGTTTGCAAACTCTGCCAACACCTCACGGAAACTTCAAATGAACTTTTGACTTCAACAATTGCGCACCGCAGATGAAGAGAATGAAGAAAATTTGTACAACGTTAAATTCTACCAAATTATGTGGATTTTGAAGTATCGGATATCTGCATACACTATTTGGAACTTTGCTTGTGCAAGTCGGATATCTGATAATTGCAACCGGGATCTTTGTTTCTGCAATTATTTGTCTGAGAATTTGAAGTGGGACTATCATTTTGATAAAGTACTCAAGTGTGCGTCTAGACGTCTATAAGTCATTCAAACTTTGAAGTCTGTCCCTCTATGCACTGAACTCATAAATGTTTACTTCACATAAATAGCACCTTTGATTTTGTATGCATCTCCTCTACTGTGTCATTTGCCTTTGAAAATAAGAACACGGATCGATGCCTTTCAAAATCGTGCACACAGGATACTTTGTGTTCAAAAATGCAATTGCTCCCTTTAACCTAACTTGTCTTCCTTAGGTAAATCTCGGGTTCTAAACCTTTTACACAAATGTGAGACAAATGTGAACCATGTTCTACACATTTGATTCCTGAATGCTTGCCAAGAAGCAAAACAACTTTTCCTCCACACTTCACGACTTGCAGACGCATGTACTCCTTCTTTCCTTAGTCATGTTTGATTACTAATGACTTTGATAACTTTATTTCTTTGTGTATGAAGGTGATGCTTTATGCAGTTCTTACGATGCATGAATATTATGATTCTCTGAATTATTCTGAATAGACACTTCACACTTCACTACTACTACTACTACTACTACAGGGCGGACCACCTAAATTTCGCTGAAGTTCAATCGATTCTCATGCTTTCCAATCGCATCGTGCAACAACGTGACATACATCATTCGAGAGCTTGCATTCTCAGCTTTAAAATGAGCTATGATAGACTTGCATCCGTTATTGAATTTCCTGAGCAGTGCTTAAAATATGAAAATCACTCAATCTGCAAATCGCAATTTTTCAAAATGAAAACATATGAGCATGACAATGAATCAGGCACGAGGAGAAAGAGCATTTTCTGAACTCTCTTTTGATATACTGGTCATCAAAATCGTTGAACTAATGAAAAATGAGTGATATCGTGAAGTTATCACAAAATCACGAACTTTTCGGTTGATTATGTTGTATTCTCTCTTTTTCATCAAAAGTGTTCATGTTTGGTATCTTCAAAGTCCTTGCGATGTGAGGAGCACGGATATGTAAGTTATATTCATATAAGTTCAATATTTCTTTTTCAAACTTCTTCAATATTTGTTTTCATTTCCGCAAAAGTACACAGACAATGAAGGTAAACAATCGGCAGTCACGGTCAGAGAACAAAGTCATGCCTTCGCTAATTGTCTTGTTTCGAACCCTCGTTAACCCTACATGTTGTTTGTGTACTTTTGCGGAAATGAAAACAAATATTGAAGAAGTTTGAAAAAGAACTATTGAACTTATATGGATATAACTTACATATTCGTACTCCTCACATCGCAAGGATTCTGAAGATACCAAACATGAACACTTTTGATGAAAAAGAGAGAATATAACATTTTCAACCAAAAAGGTCATGATTTTGTGATAACTTCACGATATCATTAATTGTTTATTAGTTCACCGATTTTGATGAGCTTTATATCAAAAGAGAGCTCAGAAAGTGCTCTTTCTCCTCGTGCCTGATTCATTGTCATGCTCATATGTTTTCATTTTGAAAAATTGCGATTTGTAGATTGAGTGATTTTCATATTTTAAGCACTGCTCAGCAAATTCAATAACGGATGCAAGTCTATCATGGCTCATTTTAAAGCTGAGAATGCAAGCTCTTGAATGATATATGACACGTTGTTGCACGATGCGATTGGAAGACATGAGAATCGATTGAACTTCAGCGAAATTTAGGTGGTCCGTTTTTTATTATCAACTCTGTAATTAGGATAATTGCCTATGCTAGTCGGATCTTCGATCGGATAAAGCTGCAGTGTTCGATATCATTTGCAAATCTCTCACATGCTTTTGATGAACATACCGTTAAGACCCTTCCTTGGAATTGTTGACACACATTGTAGTATTGCAATTTTAATTGAAATATTATAGAGAAGTGTTTTTTGCCCAACAATGCTATATGAAGCTCTAGAAAATGATAGATAGATCCCATCAGCACAATGCTACGCATACCATAATTCAAACTCGGCTCTATGTGAAGAGGAGTTCAGACCCACGAAGTTCTATGCATAACAAAACAATAAAAATAATTTATATAAAAAGTAACAGAAAAACTACAATGAAAAATAGCAGTTGGTTGATGTTCTTTTCAGCCGATCATTAGCGACGATGTAAGTCAATGTTGCTAGATCTTCAGAAGATTCACAATACTGAAACATGAAACAACAGAATTAGATTGCTTAACCGTTTCACTTTGCTAGAAATGCAAAATGATTACAGAGATAGGAAAATTTGTCGTGCGTCGCTTGCGGATTGCTGTGAATTCCTTCAAAATACTCTGATCGCCACGATTCCTTCAGATTTGAAGAATTCAGATCATTGCGCACAAGTGTTCTCGATAATGTTGGGCTCTCCGATCATCATTAAAAACGTTAGTAGGCGCACGAAAAAACGTCACAATCTTCTCTGCAGAACTTGACATCGACTGTGTCTTGCATTTGCTGTGTCATCCAGTCGATAACAGCTGATACTTCGCACAATTTGGCGTGTTTATTGCCGAACTGGCTGCTCATTGTTCGATTGCTATGGCATTATGTCAGGAGATTGTGCCATCTCGTAGGCATTACATGTTCTAATGCTTCCTTTCTAGTCAAACAGAAGAAGAGACGACCTGTCTAATTCTGTGCATGCAACAGTTGTAGATAATTTTCTTGGTTACTTTTTCAGAATGTTGTTATAAATAAAATGTCCACCCATTATGAAAACAATTTCTTTAATAATGATGAAGTCTGTGCACAACATAAAAGAAAGCTGGCCTGAAATCAAGGCCAATCTCTTTCCGATTTTCTTTCTTACAAAAGTTCCAGCATTCCATTTAGCGATATGATTTCAGGAGTTCATACAGGTTGCCAAAATTTGAAACATTTCCCTCTCGATAAATGCAAAATGAAAATGAGAATTGTCTCGACTGAGTCCTTGTTGTGTCTGCATGTTTCCGTTAACTTACATCGAGTTCATCTTCGATACGAAGTTGCAAAACACGCGACACGGTTCGATTAGATTCCTCATCATTACGCCTGCGAACTCATGTGTTATCCATTTATCAATCATGTCTGAAACTTGTACATGTATTGCAAATCAGATGAATATCAGTTGATACTGTCAGAAACATTTCCAACATGAGAAAAACTCACAATCAAACATTCAATTTGATCGATTTCAAAGGCTAGATCTTGTTAGAAAATGTTTGTCGGTAGTAGCAGACATTAACGTTATTAAATTTTCGTCGAAGCTTCAAATAACATCAACAACCTAATGCTGTACAATAAAATGTAGACCGAATCATTTTAATTATCACGAGAGATGCATTCTTAAGAAGATAGTAATTTGCTTATCATGTCTACACGAATTTTAAAGTTTCTTTTAACTGCTGACGAATCGCTGCCTACAGTATTACGTTTTATATCATTTTGTTAATAACAGAGGAAGTCGGCGATGCATTGAGTTCCATATGTCATTACTTCAAATGTCAAATAGATGTGGAAGAAAACAAACAAAGAAAGAGCAAACGAAGAAATGCATATCGTGTATTAATGCAAACATATCAGCGATAAACCTTGATTCATCCGTAGTTAGACTACAGGTATGGAGCCTAAAAACGCAGCTATGCATTCTGTAGGGCCGGCTGGGCCTATAGCCTAGTATACGTGTAACCTATACAAGCATACGTCATAGACCATTAGACTTACATGTAGCTGTAGCCTACCAAGGCACTGCATGGTTACCAAATGTCAAAACTAAAAGATCACGGTAATAATTTACATAATGATTTCCTCTAAATCATTCCAGGATAAGAGATAGCTAATTTCCGAAAGCCTATCGCGCAGTATGGCTTCATCACATTCAGTAGACCTACAGCTATAAACTTACATGTAGACTTACGCCTACTAACAGCTGGACGGAGTCGCGAACCCGACCCGCATTCAACCTTGGAATACATTCATCAAGTCGACATTTATTACTTTGCACAAGTAAATTTCACATTGAATGTCATTATTTTAACATTTCTACAAAATATGCAAGCCTTTTCATACGAGCATTTCGCGTTCCGCTATGCGTGGGAACCCCGTTGAACAGTTACAGGAAATATTATGCAATTTAACCTAATTGACGGTTAAAGTGTTTTGAACAATGTCCCCGATATCTCCACCAATGCCCATAGGAGTAGATGATGGTATGGTTGCAGACTTTCTATGGTATTACTAATTTTTATGCCTATGCCACTCGGTACCTCTCCTTGGCCGATAAAACTCGCTTTATATTGAGTGAGATTTCTATGGCTGTATGAAGATAATTTTCAAATTTCTCAAAGAAAATCTGAGATTCTTGTGAGAAGGGTTCGCACTCGATGAACCTCACCAGCCGTTTCCCATTCTGAGAAGGAAAGTCAACTCATATCATGGCTGTCATTCAATATTTTTCAATTTTGAAATTTGTGCTTTCTAACATCGTCTCAATTTCTAATCATGAAATATCAACTCATTTGTGACAAATCCCACTCGCGGAAAAATAGAACTCAAAACTATATTCCAAAATCGATTTTCTCTTAGAAATACACTGTTTACATGTCTTCATAAACCATTTGTGCTAATTCAGTCCACTCTTCTAGAACTTCCATAAAGCATTCCCTGCAATCTTGCGAACAAGCATTCGGAGTAACCGCTATAGAAAAGCAATTAACTCATTTTAGACGCCAAGTTTGCACAGAGTGACGACACAATCAAGTGATGTTGAATCAAGATGTCGGCATCAACTTCACTCTAAGCCACTTCTCTTCGAACTAGCATCGCAGATAATGTTGATTTAGTGGTATAGTTCACTGAGTTTGTTGTAACGAGAATTGTAAGTTTACTTTGCCTTCACGACATGTTTTTCATATTTATTTACCCCTATTTTGCTCGCTATGAATAGGAACCGGTATCAGAGTGACCTTCACAAACAGAATTATATCATGTTTGTTCAAAAAACCCGTTTCAGCTGATTTCGCATGGTTGCAAACAATTCAATGTGAACTGTCAACAGAATGTCGTCCGGTAACCTGGAGATAAAGCAGTTTTGTTAGCAAGGTCTTGACATGTTTGAATTTTAATGTTTTTTGATGATCACTGAATCTGCTGTAAAGTCAGAGATATTCTGTAAGGGATAAGTCATCATCTTAGAAGTTATTCGGTACTTTGGCTATTTATCTACTGTACAAATTTTTCCATCAATGCAAAGTCTCTTGTCCTGTCGATATTATGCATCTGTCGAACTTGAATCCACGATCTGAGATGGACAGTTCATCGGTTGAGAATGTATTCGATCATCACTTCAGCGGTAAACAAAGACAAAGTTTGCCTAGTCGTTCCTCATGGTGAGGACTGATGAAGGGGCCGATGGAATTAGTCGGGTCAAATACAGGAAATGAAATGTCATCATGCAGACGGAGAAATTGAAAAAGGCGGTCTATGAAAACTTAAGTGCAAGGAAAATCTGCTCAAAGATTCATTTATTGTCACCGTCAGCGCGCAGATTGTCATGCAGAGGTTTGAAAGAGCAGGAAGTGTAGCTGTTGCTGACGCTGTGACCTTGTGATAGAGTGCTCCCTCTGCGTCCGGGAGACCTTGGCTCAAACCTTGATCTAGTCAAACCTCCAATGCTGCATATTTATACGCCGCCGGTAAAAGATTTCTCTACGAACATTTGCGATTAAGACACCATGTACGAGGCCTTGCAGTAGAGTGCTCGCTCAGCATCCGGAAGACATTGGTTCAAACCTTGATCTAGTCAACCGCAAGGCTTTTACAGCAGGTACACTCTGCATTCTTGCTAAACACTCAGTACAAAAGAATGAGTGCGGGATAAATAGCAACTCCGGCACATGGAGGGAAGGCTCTACCAGTAATGTGCTTCCGAGTATCCTTTTTTTAAAAGAATTTTAGCTCGCATTCGGAGATCTGGCACCACGATCAGGATTCACGTTCTTCATTGTGAATTAGGTTCATAATTTACACATGATGAAAGTGACAGATCTTTATGCGAATATGACGCTTCGAATCGATTTGTTTTGTCTGGCTGTAGAACTATGTGAGATCTGTTGTCCCGAGTTTATTGCCATGCAAGTCTGACGAAAGTTGAAAAACCCCAATAATATGAAATGATGCTGCACTCATTTTCAACTTTTCAAAAGACGAGTCTGTATTTATGAGGCAATAACTGTTCAATTTCTGATAGAATGATGAGGCCAGCAATTGATATTATAAATGAAAATTCGCGAAAAACCCAACCATTGGAATTTTCGCATGAAATGAGAAATATCACAGATTCGCAAAAGCGAAATTTTTCTTTTTTCGATCATTCTGTACCAGGGATGTGGAATCGGAGTCGGAGTCCCGGAGTCCTATCAGTTTTGCTGGAGTCGGAGTCCTATCAAACGATAGGACTCCAGACTCCGGCCTACAACTAGACCCGAAATAATATAATACAAGCAAATCATTTATTCTCGTGCATAGCTGTCATTGTCTTGATGTCAACTTTCTCTGTCAAACAAAAGTACAGAGACAGCAGTGCATACAAAGCTTATAATAGTTGAGGGAATGACCCGTGATAGTGAAAAAAAGAATTATCTTTTCACTCGGTGATTTAGTAGAGAAGACAAGCCTTCCTAACCTCGATCACACCTGCTCGCCAAAGGTCACATCATGTGAAGCATGCATCAAGAAGATATGGGAGCAGAGTCTCATGCATCCAACTCAAAGAGACATTTCATCGACTTTCATCGAAAATGATTGATAATTGATGCAATGATCACTAAATATCGATTCATTAAAGCTTATAATGATCCGTGATGTAGGCAACCAGTTAATGTTTCAAAAAGCTAAGCTTATATACTTGCCATCCGGAGACGGAGTCGGAGCCCTATCAACACCGGAGTCGGAGTCCTATCAAAATGATAGGACTCCGCATCCCTGTTCTGCACCGTACCATTGGAAAGGATGGGTTGCTGATAAGAAAATGGACAATTTCGAGAGGTATGATAACTCGACATTTGAGAGCAATTGCTATAGAAAACTGGCAGCATGATCACTTCTGTTTCATGATTTCGAATGCTCCGATTGCAATGTATGTTCTCCCATCAAATCGACGTACAAGAATTTGAATGCCTACCACTCACGCACATCTGTTTTCTTGCATTTAGATTTCGAGTCACTCTGATGTTAATTGTGAAAAATCATAGCGCAAGTATCTTACAGTGAACAACGTGAATGCGTCATACTAAGACAAGATCATTGTTGCTTTGTTGTCCTTGAAAATGCTACATCGGCCTTGTGGTAGAGTGTTCGCTCTGCGTCCGGAGGACCTGGGTTCGAACCTAGGTCATATGAAACCAAAGACTTTGAAAACATAAAACAGGGTGCACTCTAAACTCCTCCTCAACACTCCGCACGAGAGACTGAGAGTGAGATGATAGGAACTCGGCCACATGGCAGGATGCTGTATCACCTAGTGTGTTCCGCCGGAGTGTAAGCAAGATTTTCCTTTTTATCGGATTTTACTCAGCGATGACCACTCCTTCTGGATAATGCATTTAGTGAATATTCTAAGTAAGTGAGATTGATTTGACCTTATGCATGCAAATTATGACGTTATTTCGATCACAAGAGGAAAATCTATGATAGAATTAACGGCAAAGATCATCAGGAAATGTCAAAAAAGAAGTCTCTTAACTGAGGAAGAGGAAAAAGTCACTCACTCGTCACTCCTATCTTTGGAAATGAATCGCAAATTCATATTAGTCCACATTCCTATAGGAATTCTATTAATAACAATAAAAAAGAAATTGTGAAATGTACCTCATAGGAGGCATTTCCCCAACATTCATAAAATAATAAAGAACGTCAGCTTGACTTAGTAATCTGCCATGTATTTGTCAGGGTGTGCGAGCACTGGCTACTCGATTGACGAAAATAAGAGAATTAATACTGGCACAGCGCTACGTGTTGCCAAGACTTGCCAAATGTTTCCCCATGGCGGTCCAAAAAGCCCAAAAATCGAAACAGAGTTTAGCAGATTACAGCATTCGGGCTCAGAGGATGAGGATCAATATAAATTATATTGGACTTCTTCGATGCTGTTAATGACCAAGCATCTACAGAGAGCGCTTCTTGTAAATAGATGAAGATGCGGTGAAAGCAACACAGGGCAGGAAAACTGAAGATATCAAGAAAAACCAGAATCAATAGGCAATGTATTCAAACTGCATGATGGAAGGTCTAAGACAATCATTGCAACTTCAAGAAGTGACCCCTCTCAATAAGATTTTACTCTCCATGAAAATGGTTGGTTATAAAGCATTTACATTAGAAGTTATCTTGCAATGAAGACAGAACAGTCCTAACTAGACCCTGTGTCAGACGGGTGACATCATATCCATTGTACGCTTCATTAGTGTATCCCTATGATCGTAAGATGAATCAGAATTTCGTGAACATTTCACCAAATGAGTCGATCGAGTTTCGGTAATTGCTTCTCAATTCGGTTCATCTCTAAAGTTCATATAACCCGACATGACGCTCAATTGGATATTGGTGAAGACTGAAAGTTGAGACCAAACGCCTCGAGGTTGGAGACAGGAAGTTGATGAAGAAAGAGCATGTCTGTACTCTACGCCCTCTATGCTCGTTGTTGAGAAGGCAAATAATGAAGACAGAGACGACACTGTGTCTCAGTTGAATATCAATTGACATTTTGAAGATACAGCTTCTAAATCATGTCTGTTTGAGCAGTTGAATATCCTCTTCCGTTGAATGTAAGCAAACATGGTGACCTGATGAAGCCTGAAAACAACGTACAATGCAAATTGCAAAATAACTGAGGATCGAACAGAATGCATTTCAGTGCTATATAATTCAACAATTAATGAAAATTGAAGTAGTCCTTATCATGTCTCAATTTCACGCAATTTAATGATTCATTGGCAGGGATGGCAATATTTTGCTCAAGCATAAAAAAGAATAAAAAGTATATTTCTTCTTTTTAAGCATAAAAAGTATATTTTACCTTTTCAGATATAAATGAACATTTTAATTATCTTATTAAATATCATCGTTCATTTTTTTGACAAACATTACATTAACCTGATTCATTTTGTACCAAGGAAATAGATAATTTGTGATTGTAAATGCGATTTTTAATTATATCATATATTTCTTACTGGTAGTTCAAATTGCCTCTGAGACTCATAGAGTAATAGTCATATCATATGGCAATTAGCTCAAATTACTACTTAGAATATCGCAATATCACGATGACACATTTAATATAATAAGCTACGTATGATTTCAACATAATCCGAGCATAATTTTTGAGCATAAAAGCATGAAAATTTGAGCATAAATTGTCTCTCTCAGAAGCATTAAATCACCATCCCTGCTCATTTGCATTTCTCTCATCAGCGACGCATTGGTAAAACAATACTGGGGTGCCTCTGTCGAAGGTTTTTATACTCCCACAAAAAAGTCAATACTTGACTTCAGACTCACACTAAATCTGCATTATTCAACATTTAATTTTATTGCAAATCAGTGAATTTCTGCAAACTCTGCGTATATATAATGCGGTAATGCTGCACCGCAATGTTTCTGTCAAATCATGAATAGCAGATTAATCCTTGATGAAATTTGGGTTTAAAAGCAGACCATATGGGTTGTGACATTCACTAAAAATTAGTGTTAGATTCCTAATGCATGTATCTACATCATTGCCAGTGCAAGCATTCTGCTTTATAACAAGTTCAACCACCAGCAAAATACGCATGCACACCACCGGTAGCATAACTGTTTGAAGATAAACAGTCAGATCTACCGAAGACAAGTGTTTCTAACGCGTGACAATCAATCCCGATCGGGATCCCGCTAATTTCCCAACTCCTGCACGATTTGATGTAGAGTCGTCCAGAGCATCAATATTTAAACTCTGAAACAACTAATTACTCAAGCACAATTCACCACATATCTTCGGCAAAGTTCACTAAAGTACAAATGTACATGTGGCATGGTCACAGGTTTATGGGATGGCAGCCATGTTGGTGCCATCTGTCGGGATCGGTAATGGTCATGAAATTCTTGCATACGGCAAAACCATGTTTGCATTCATCAATGCAGCACGGGATCGTGTCAATACAACGTTATCGGTTTTCAAGTGAGTACATGTCGACAACAACATCGACTGTATTGAATTTCTGCCATTAACAAGTGAACTATCCCTGTAGCAAGCACTGTTCGAAGAATTGCTATATCGGACACGCTGACATCATTTTAGATTTTGAAAAATAAAAATTATTGAATTTTCATTGCGTTCTTATTAAAGCCAATGTTTTGAAATATTTAGAATTTCAAAATACACCCAAATAAAATATTTCCCCTCCCATAGGGGACGGACCGGTTCAAGGGTCCAAGTTCTCGTCACGGGCCTTTCCCAATGTCATTGGGGCCCCATTCCTTTAACCATCCTTGTGAAAAATTACTTCAGTCTTCATAAATAAGTCGGTGAACCCAAATAAAAGAACTGTGTGAGCCCCGTGTTCCCCCACCACTGTACAACACTGTCGGCATTCCATAATTTCTATGTCAGTGACGACTCACGAAGTGAAATTTTCATCTGTGTTTATCGTGCAGTCTTTCCATGCACGCGCAATTGATTCCATCAAGGGATGCTAACCTCCCAACAATCGGATAATATTTGACGAAAATCAATATCAAAGCCATAAATGGCAAGCTTACATGAATAGCTGAGATATAAGACAGCCTGAGTATTATTTCACGGTACGTGGCGCTTCCTCAAATGACATGGACATGTATGGTAAATGAAATTATGGAAATGTCGCATCATTTCCTATTGCGCAGTTCTTATCGTATCGATGATGTTAACAATGCATGAATCAGACATGAGGTGTCAATTCAAGTTCCGAATTTCACGATCTAACTAATCATCTATCATATTGTAAATAATTATTGTCGAAGGAGAAGTGAGGATGAACCCAATTGTGATGAGCATCGTTTCATCATTTGTCTCTTGGAAACAAAGCGATGATCAGACCGTCTTCTCTATATCTCTAAAACTTCTAAATTGATGGTAATTATTAGAACACACACGACTCACCCAATTTTTAATTCACAAATTATTAGAAAAACTAGAACCACATTTTTAGTAGCTGTAGTCTTCAGTCCCCGAATACGCAGTCCCCGGCTGCGCATGCTTTGGATCTATTGAGAACAAATGCTGGAACTTTGAACCGGAAGATTAAGTTGGCAGAATTATAGTCCGGCAGCCAGAACGAGTTTCTGCAGGGAACGAGGCCGAAAGTGAGACTTTCACAAAATGATGTACACCCTATGCCTACTACGAATCTGCACGTCTGCCGAGTTCCTGTGAGTTCCTCTTCTTGTCAGACAGGATCAAAGAAAAACACATGTAAATCCAATGGGATGCAGATTGCAGTTTTTGGTTAAAATGAAATTTTCTATGTTTTTGCTTATCAACTGGAAGGTGTTAAGTCTAGAGTCATAATTTTTGGCATGGAATGTCTTCAGGTCATTTCCTATGATGCGCATGTGCTGTTATCATGCATCTGATCGGCAATGTATGCGAGAATGTGTTGAATGTGGATAAAGTTACTAAAAATGTTTGTGTTTGCCGACATTAAGAGGCTCGCCAAATCTAAATGTGTTTAGCTTTATAGACAGGGGTGCATGAACATGAAAGGAAATGACCTGAAGACATTCCATGCCAAAAATTATGACTCTAGACTTAACACTTTCCAGTTGATAAGCGAAAACATAGAAACTTTCATTTTAACCAAAAACTGCAACCTACGTCCCATTGGATTTACATGTGTTTTTCTTTGATCCTGTCTGACAAGAAGAAGAACTCACAGGAACTCGGCAGACGTGCAGATTCGCAGTATGCATAGGGTGTACATCATTCTGTGAAAGTCTCATTTTCGTCCTCGTTCCCTGCGGAAACTCGTTCTGGCTGCCGGACTATTACTTCTTTTGGCGCAATCCTTAATACCGCAACACAATTAATGACCTCTTATCATTGCTATACTCACAATCCTGTACAAGACTTCCGTGCGGAGTGTACTCGAATACGGTCCCATCATTTGGGTATCCAAGGTATTAATACGAGGTTCATTCACTTGAGCGTGTTAAGAAACGTTTTTACCGCTTTTTCCCTCAGTTTCGTTCTTCGATATATAGAGTAAGACTCAGTAACCTAAAATTACTGAGTTTGAAAGCCCGAAGGTTGCGTTACAGACTTATCCTTGTTTTTAAAATCATGCATGGTTTATCTGACTTGAATTTTGATGACTTTTTTCGGTTTACCAACTATTCCGCAACCCGAGGACATTCTTACAAATTAGCCGTACGATTCACGAGGCACAAAAGATTCCAACATTTCTTTACCAGTGAAGTAATCCAACATTGGAACTCATTCTCTGAAGATGACGTCTCTGTGAGAAATGTTGAAGAATTCAAAAAGAAAATTGTCAGTTATTTTAAACGATCAGACATCTGGTAGTTAAGAATTAAAGATGTTGAAGTTTGACCCATTCTTGGGTCTCGTATTTGCCACAATCATTTGTATTTCATGTGATACTCTGTTAATTTTTCTATTAGCAAATACAGATAAAAAAATAGATGTCATTCTTGTGATTTCCAATGTGTTTATATGGTAATGGACCTTTAACTGACAAATAAAATATCTTCACATACAAAAGTCAATTTTCTACGAAACACAGAAAATGATTGAGTTTATTGGAATACTCAAATTATATTTACTTCAATACGAGTGACGTCCTAGATAAAATAGAGATGTAATGATATTTCTTTAAAAACTGCAGAATGGAATTTCACATGATGTATTTTCTCTCCTAATCATAATGCATGTTGATGTAAAACTCCAAATCAGTCTCATTCCGTACTTCAATTTTTCCTCTATCTGATGGTATTAAATTTTAGTGTAAGAATTTTTTGGATAAAGGAAGAGTTTCTTTCATTTTAAGGTAACATATATGTGAATGCAAAGGCTTCGTGGGCGAAAATTTTGGATCTATATTCAAATTAAGTGAAATTCTTATTATTACAAGCTTTGCCTTTATTGATATCTTTTTATGATTCGATATGTTGCAAAGTAGAAATTATTTGAAAGAAAATGTTATTCTATCCCAATGAATGGGAGATGCAGTGTCAATGACTACAGACATTGATTCTTAGAAATGATAATCTGCGTGCTAGGGTATGAATATCACCATTTCCCTCCCAAAAAGTCTGATAATCGCATTAGCTTCCATTCGTAATTGATATGCAGTTTCGGCACTCCTGTACTTTACTGGTCCCTATATGGGGATGCGAGAAACGACCTCCTGTACTTTACTGGTCCCTAAATATCCCTTCCTTTACTTTGCTGGTCCCAAATTTAGCACGAACGCTGACGTGTTGCTATGTATCAAATCGTGCGAATGAGCAATGGCTGGTGATCTTTGAATTCCCACGCATTGCTTTAAGGGATTGGTTATCTCTGTATTTAGTGTGTTGAGAAGGAATTTGACGTGAAACTTGACGTCGAACAACATGAGAATAAGCTAGCAAGTCACCTTGATGAATTCATCTGGAGACAAAGGTATGCTAACAGTCATGCAGTTGCCTTCAACAATATTCTTGGACATCTTGCTTAATGGCACTTGGTTTCTTAATGTTTTTGAAGCAAAAAATGCTTTTGATTGGATAAATATTTGTTTTTAATTTGGGACCAGTAAAGTACAGGAGGTGATATTTAGGGACCAGTAAAGTACAGGAGTGCCTACAGTTTCTTCTACATAATGTTCTAGAAGTTTTAAATTAATGCAATTTCAGACTTTCAGTGTTCATTCAACGTATAGAAATGTGCGACATAAATGCTTGCTAATTAATGTATTTAACAACAGGAATGTCCTCTTCATTGGGTTAGTTACAAAGTCTCTATTCCCAATGAAATTTAGAGTTTGCTAGTGATGTACAAATTGAGAATTCTTTATGCGCAAAAACGGTCATGCACCCATTTAAATTTTTTGAATAGTGGATTACATAAAGCAAGCATTTACTAATATTAAAGTATCTTGTAAGATCAACAATAATTGTCATAACTCAGTTTTTTACAAATGTATATGAAACAGGGTTGTGGAGTCGGAGTCCCGGAGTCCTATCATTTTTGCTGGAGTCGGAGTCGGAGTCCTATCAAATGATAGGACTCCAGACTCCGGCCTATAACTAGATCCGAAACATAATACAAACAAATTATTTATCCTCGTGCATAGCTGTCACTGTCTTGATGTCAACTTTCTCCATCAAACAAAAGTGCAGAGACACTGCTCCATGCAAAGCTTGTAATAGTTGAGGGAATGAACAGTGATACTGAAAGAGGATTGTCTTTTCACTCGCTGATTTAGTAGAGAAGACAGGCCTTCCTAGCCTCGATCACATCCTACACCTCCTCACACCTAAAGGTCACATCAGAGACAAAAATGAAATATTAGTTTTTTTGAGAACATTACCTCTTACCCTCACGTTAATCGTGTGTGATGGCTCCTCCAAAGCGCATATTGAAATCGAAAGTGTAGTCATATTTTTGAAGAAGGATGGGGATTTTCCTGTCTGGTAGAGACTGGAGAAAAACCGTGTAAAGCACACATCAGCAAGATGGGAGGAGCCGAGTCGCATGCATCCAACTTAAGGCGACATTTGATAGACTCATCGAAACTGATTGATAATTTATACAGCAATGATCACTAAACATAAATTCAGGTAAGCCTATAATGAACTATGATATAGGCTACCAGTTTTTTCAAAAAACTAGGCTATATATACTTGCCAGCCGGAGTCGGAGTCCTATTAAAAGCCGGAGTCGGAGTCGGAGTCCTATCAAAATGATAGGACTCCGCATCCTTGATATGAAGTAGTACAAATCCATGCCCGCATATTGACTGTGAATCGACTGTCTCACTGGATAATTTGAGATTATAAAAAGGGGCTTCGACACTTCTGGAAATTGCCATGCCTTGGTGTAAAGGCGCATGAGGTCTCACAGTTCAATGCAGCACATGATAATAATAATCATAAATGTTTATTCAAATTCATGATCAGACAGAACATAATACATGCAGGTAACATCATTCAAGGTGATAATATTATTTCAGCAGGTACATTAGAAACTTCCACATAGCAGAAAGAATGAACTTCGTCGACGTTTTGTGCCAGCAAAGGCAACTTGTCGTTGACATATCAAAATGAAGCAATGGACATTTCTCTTGTATGGATTTGTAGAATCGAAGAAGTTTTTATTCAGGCAACTTTGAGGTTTCAAAACTGGTCTTCAATTTCTCCCATGGAAACCTTAGAACAGCTTTTTGCTATGACTTCATTGTCCTTAAAGTCGCATTTCATTTTTAGCAAAAATAGGCGAATGGGGCTGCATTTCCGAATGATGTGTCATCCTTGTTGTCTTCTTTATTAGCCGACTAAAGTTTTCTATCTAAGACCTTCGAAAAGCATTACTTGACTGCCGTGAAAATTCACTACCACATGAGCGCAACGAAGCGCAAATTGTCGCGATAATCAGTGGCTTCAGTCATTTCATCTTAATTTTTAGAAATCAATAGCTATTTTTACAACAGGTAATCAATCCTATAACTTCTCATGTTTTCGCTATTTCCTGATGGCTATTCTCACCTAATTTATTCAGGTCGAATTCACAGCTGTATCTATGTGCTAGGATAAAATGTGCAGTCTTAAATTGGTCACTTAAAAATTATACAAGTAGAAGATCACAAAGGACTTTGAGTACTATAATGCAGACAGTTTTGCATTGGACTAGCCCGGGGTTAAAAATGGGGAAGAAAGACGCTCAGGCTCATGATTCAGGATTTCGCTCAAAAGTTTTCAGGACCCCCGGTTTGCAGCCATGAGTCTTCTGAACATGCAGCTGTCTTCCACCGCTTTCAATGAGAATTCGACATCACAAGCTAATTACAGCGTCGTTACATGACGCTCCTGCTGTGTCGAACGAGAAGAGGCCATAATTCAAGAGAAAACAATTGGAATAATTTTTGGCCAGTCGAAGCAACTTATGGTACTTCTATCCTCCCCCCCCTCAACATTTTCAGAATTTTCTCACTCCTAAGTGTAGTCTCATTTCATAACCACCGTCGCAAAAGCGCTCAGGGTGTAAAATTCCTCTGCTTTGGAGAAAATTTACAGCACTTGCTTTGTCGCTCACTGTAGACAACAATTCCACGAAGTTCATGATCACAACCGTAACTGAAAGTTTCCTTCAAATCTTATATTCTAAGACCTCTGTCACAGAATAAGGCAGTTAACGGGAGACACATTTTGAAATGTAAGGTTTTCAATAATGAAAATAGATTCCCATCATTCTTGCGTTGATAAAGGGTCTGGACCCGAAACGTCCGCTGAAGAAATTAGATATTTTTAATTTTTATTTTGAGGCATAAAAACAGAGGGAGAAAACTTCCACTTTCATTATTGAAAACCTTACATTACAGAATAAGGCTTCTATCGTCCATCTTCCGTCACGCTGTTATACAGGAAAAGTCATGAGGCGTCGTCCATTGGACATGAAATTATGCGACTGATAAAGTTCATTTCCATAAGCCGTCAGGCGTCAACCGCGGAACTGTTCGAAAAATAGAACAACGTGAAGTGACGTCTGAGAGAAGATTTAGGAAACTGTCATTTTCGAAGAGAAGCAATCAGAAAACAGCCTTTGTTCATAATGTCGAACGAGGACGAGGATCAAGACAGCAGTCATAGCAACGGTAAATAGTGAAAAACAGCGCTGACTGCATCGGAAATGGATTTCCCTAGTGTGACTGCAGTAGGTGGAGATGGAAGGCGGAAGATGGCAGATGAAAATCGTCTCATCACGCCTTATCGAAGACTCCTTATGAAGAATATGCAAAGAGGCGAGTGACATGGAAGGCGGAAGACGCCTTATTGTGTGTGACACTGGCCTAGCTATCATCGAGAGGACCAATCCTTCATGCCAGGGTTCAAGTAAAACGTCTCAGTGCTGTTTCTGCTATCCTTCTGTGACAGTAAAAGCCTATCATTAACCCAATGTGATCAGGTTCGACGAACTTTGGGGGGCAACATTGACAGGTGTAGGTCTAATTTCCTCACGATTCTTCATATACATAATTGTCTAATCATCAATAATTCACTTTCTTTGTTCAGAAAGATGACAAATGAATGCGAGAAGCAGAAAATGTTTATTGGAATAATTAAAGGTAACGAAACCATCACAAAAAGAGTGGAGTCCAGAATGCTATATTGTTTCTTTCAGGACATTGTCGACAACAAATGGTATTTGATTCATATCAATGTGATACAGTTCTTCACAATCCAGAAAACCAGGTTTAGGAGCATCGTTTACCTTTCAGTGTGTGAATGTTGATAGAAGTCTGATATTTGTGAATTCATTATAGGTCTAATTGCAATACATTACAGAATGGCCCTCCGAGGAATCTTTGTTGGGATCATCACATGCGGAGAACTACCATAAATTTCTGATTCACAAGGGCATCCACGGACCTTATTTGAAGCATCATTTGATGAATGCGGGTTGCACCAAATGCATGCATTGGTGAGTCCCTTTCAAGCATGTATCTCCCCATGTATCCCTCTTCTACATGTATATCCTCCTCATTGCATTTATGGTACAACTATTTTCAAAATTGTTCGCGGGCGTTTTAGGTGCGAGGATGAGAGTGGTGCTACAAGAATCGATGTCCTCTTCCTTTCGTTTTTCCGGCTTTGGTTACAACTTTGACCCAAAAACTTCCGTTCGAAAACTTCCCCCCTACTGCTATCAAACTCTAATCCAACATTGGCAGTACCACTCTATTTTCTCTACGAATCGAACTACAATACAGTCACTCCGATACATTAAGAAAGATTACCTTTAGGAATTTAAGTGCGCACCAAAGGATTTCATATTTGCTCGTTTCCAAGTACGACTACAAAGAATCTGCTTAACGTGATGGCAACATTTCTTCAACTTTGGCTAATGTTCATCAGATAACTAAAGTTTCTTCATTGCCAACAGAAAAACAAAACTACAAAAGGTCATAGAAGAAGAGATCGCAAAAATTCACCTCACTAAGAGCATGAGAAAGTACTTTAATTGCGATATTAATGATGGAATTACATCTGAAAATCTGCCTTTGGTTAAGACGATATATTCCGCCTAGAATTATTAGTTGCGATTTAATGACAAGACGTCGGCAAACTTTCACAGCTTGTCGCTTCGTTTGATGGCAAACATGATCATTTCATACTCTCGATAAAATGCCCACAGTAGAAGAGCGGACATGTTGCATGAATGTTTAACAGGGTTGAGACACGATCAGAAATAGGTACAAAGTTGCCGCCGCCTTCTGTAATATTTCACTACAAAACGTATTAGTTCTTGATACTAAACATTGATGGAACTCTCATATGCCATCTCTCTCGTAGTGAAACGATAAGCACTCAAAAGAATTAATCAAGTCCTTTTCACAAAAGTATAAAACAAATGCAGCGTAGGAAGTGTTGTAACGACTTCTGGACAAAAATAGATCACTTTTGATGTTAAATGCATCTCATTGTCTTCGATCCTCTAATAAATTATTGTAATGATGGCATTACTTAATTGCATTTTTCGTTCAGTTTCGTTTTGCTTAAGTGATTATCGTGGGATACTGAAATTCAGCGGGCACTAGAGCAATCTCAGGTTATGTTGCTCAGATTTCCGCTGATATTTATCATTACCACATGTTCTTTTAAAGGAGCCGTGTCCTTTCTAAACACATGTGATTGTTGAAATAGGTTGAAAGGAGAAATGCTTGACATCGGAAACTCATTCAGATGACCTGTACATTTCGTAGTCTGTTTTTTGATAGTTTCTACCTCGAGCGAAGTCTTCGTCGAAAATGGATAAAAACGACTCTTAGAATTATCGAAAGAGTTGACCTGCAACAAGTTATATTGCGCTTTGTCAATTATAAACTCAGATTTTTCAAAAAAATATCACAATCATCTTAATCAAACTTTGCAGTGAATGTTTTTGCCTCGATGAATTGAAGTCAAACAAACAACCTCGTGAACGTTTTCATTTCGCCTACAACCCTCCCTATCCTCTGTTTTAAAGCGCATTAGTATACGGCATTGATCTACGCATTCATAAAATGTTTTGAATGTATCCTAACTTTGGGCATAAATCAGCGCACTGATTGCTTTATTACGTTTCCAAACTGGTTAAATGTGCAAAGAAGTTACCTATGGGTGCAAATTGAGATTGAATTGTGCAAAGTGCAACTAAAATGTGCACATGAAAAGTGGAAGATCTTTCTCCAAAAAGAACCTTCTCCATTGTCTCTGCTAAATAATATTCTACTGTTCTAACTAGTTGCGAATGTTAATAGAAAAAAGAAGGAATACTTGCAAATGCTCGAGGAATACAAATGATAAGAAGACGCAAACATTGCTATTTAATTGGACTATCACTACTGACAATATCTGATTATCTGACGTTCTATTCAATGTCTATGATATATAGAGAATACTTCTTTTTGATGCTCTGTCATAGGCCGTTGCTGCTTTATTGAATTATCAAAGACGCAGCCGAAAGCTCTTCAATATAATTTATTATTAAGCGATTAGTAGGTCAATGGTGAGCTGAATACATGTCTACACTGTAAACTGTAGGGCACTAACTGAGGCACGAAGCCGAAAATTCGTGCCAGTTAGCGCCTAGTTAGTGCCTTTCTAGTGTCTCGAGGCACCAGTAGGCGCCACTAGGCACTAATAGGCACCAACCCAAATGTTTGTTTATCCAATGAAATCGAAGGAAAAATCATTGGGCACAAACTCGGCACTATGAACTTCGTGCCTACTCGTGCCTTGTGTTTATTAGAATTGATGCCTAAATTTCGTGCCTAATTCGAGCGAAATTTCGTGCCCTAGAATTTATAGTGTATGCTATAACAGATGATCATGAATGATTCATATACTTATCTTCATAAAATGCCACGCTCATATTGAAAGGCTAAGTTCTTCTTAATGCTTGCAAAAAGTGGCCATTTTCAGACCTTATATAGGACATCTAATTGACTTTCCACTATGCCAAACGCGACGATGGTTGGTGAAAAGCTGAAAGTCGCAGAGTAGTATTTTTAAATATTAAGTTTCACCATTAATATAGAAATATTGACTTTTGAAAATGATCTGAGAATGGAATTTTTGGAATTGGAAAGCTGCAAAATTTATTCATTGATATCTTTGGATTGAAGAAACCAGATGGTGCTTTGAAAATGACTAGAATACAAAATTGCAAAATACATGGATCAAAAGGTTGCAACTGCTGAAAATTATGTGAACTACATGCAGAGAAAGTGAAAAGGTCGCACAGCAATCGGAATTATGCGGCAGCAAGAGGCTCTACTCCACAACTTCACAGGTTTGTTGAAGACGATGGAAGAAGTATGGTTACATGCTGCACCATCTGGTGAGGCCCATACATGTACCGTCGTCCACATTGCCCACGTCACTGTCAAATTAGTCAATTACCATCTGAATGAATTCTACCCAAAAATGGAGAATTTCACGAAGTTGATCCACTAACATCTTCGTGCAAATTGTAGATAACATTTCAGTCATGTGAATTATTCAGCTATGCGGTGAGCTGTGACATTGCAGAAATGGACGACGATGGAGAAATAATCACAAAATGAACTTTACATTGCACTGTAGACCTCTCACTATCAAACACATACGAAGTAACAAAATATATTTTGGCATGTTGTTTTTAATCAGACAATCACGAAAGGAGTTATTCGCATTGCTGCATGCCAAACACATGCATACGAAAGGAAGCCAATATTCGTATGTAAGACATACCAAAATCTATGTAAATATGCGAGAATCTCGTATCAATTGTTAGTTTCAATTTGTATGTGAATTTGGTATCAGTTTGTCTGAATCAGTCTGCACAGTGATGAAAATGCAATCTTTTCTGATCTTAGGCCGTTAATTGGGGCATATCTTATCACAGCTATAAATTAGCAAAAGAATTAAACGCAAAACATTGATGTGAATGCAATAACGTAAGAATAAAAATAATAATCGATGCACATCAACCGATAGAGCCTCTGGATGCCGAAGGCCCTGTCATACTTAACTTCAATTTTCTTTACAATTCGACCAATATAACATTTATCAAGAGAGTCCAGATATTTTATTCTGCATTGAACAACTTTGAAACATGACTAATCTCTCTCGTCACTTGGTCAATTACGGACATTCTTTGCTGTGGACTATCACACAACATAGTGCGCTAAAATCAACAAAAAATTGAGCATTCGATGTACATTGTACAGTATTATCCCATGAAGTTATTGAACCGTCAAGATCAATGACTTGGGCTGAACTGATTAGCTGTGGGCAGCATTCGCTTAAAAACTGCCAGTCGCACTCTGAGTCAGTGACGCAGCTTTGGAATTAGCTGAATATCTGAGTTTGCGCTACTTAATTATAAGGAGTTACATAGGCTAATAATTCGCAAATAATTCTGTCGTCATTGTTGATACGTACAAAATATCAGTTTAACTTTATTGACGTAACATGTACTGCTCTTCACGTAACAGTCATTCTACTATTCCGTCATAATTATCCGAAGTATTAGTAATACATTTTCTTCCCATTTGTGAATAGGAAATAGGAGCAGCGAAGAGGCATGCCCATGAGGAAGACATGTTGCGACTTTCACTGATGTCATCATCGCTTCTACAACTTCCTATGCACAGGTTGGACCTCGGCAAATCGCAGACTTCTCACGATTAGTCGGTAACAATACGTGGTCAATAAATTGTAATGCAATAACTCATCGTATTTGCAATCTTTTGAGTTAAATGCGTTTGAAAACTCCTTGTCGGTGGAAAGCATGATTTTTGTCATTTTTCCTGGATTGCAGATAGAATTTCATTTTGAAAATTCTCTATTTTTTCCTGACCTCCAAGCAGCTCAGTAATAAAAACTGCATCATCCTCCAGGGTAATGGAAAGATTGTCAGTTCAAAGCTGCCTCATCAAAAGTATCTCATTTTATTCGAATTTCTGAAGAGACTAAGTGTAAGACATCATGTCGATCAAATTACTTTTTCAAATCAGAATTCCCTTTTTCAGCTCAAATTTCTTCAATAATTTTTCTCTCTCTGTTCCTGCATCAAATTTGTTTTCAAACCTTCCAGTCATGACCTTTGATGCATCGGGTTACTAGGTGCACAAAGTCCTCGATGATTTCTTTATTTTGCTTGAAGCACAAAACCTGCAATTTTGAATTATAGCTATACTGCGTAATGACTTCCTATTTGAAAGCTTAATTTAAGGTCTTGCTCTTGGCAAGACTAGATATTTAGGCTTCAAGGTCTGATAGAATGCATTATGTTTTCCGTGATTTCCGTTTAATAATTGCTCCAATCAAAACAATTTTGATAACTGTTTATTCAGTCACATGTGACTTGCGCCGTAGAACAACAATCCTCGAAACACCGTTTGAGTCACGTTTTGACTGATGACTTGTATCATTTAATTTTTTCAATTATTTGTGGTATGGTAACTTTATAAATGAACTTCAATAAATTGAGACGACATACATGTATATGGATAATTGGTGCCGAAAGAGAGAGAAAACGGTCTGATATATCCGCTATTATTATCCATGCATTGTTTGCAAACAGCAGGAATAACTGAAATTTGCAATGTTTGATGATTTTGTAGCGCGTCATGGAGCCTGCTTGTTTCAGCTTGTCATTACAGCATTGGCAAAAAAGTTTACAGATGATATGGGCTCATTTTCCAATACAACCGCTCGAATACGATTTGTATTATTAGGCTTATGGCACTCAAAATCACCAAATTAAATCACTTTGAAATCAGAAATAGGTGAAAATTGACTCATCATCGCTTCTAATGCTGTTTAAGCTCAAGGGACTAGAACGTACAACAGCTGTTTGCATTCAGTTGCTCATCTAGGATCTCTAGAAGAATCAAATTTAAACCTGCAACAGTTGTGGATTCTAGCAGGAAGGCTATCTAGTCTTAGTCCTTTCTAGTTGCTCTAAACTACAGAAATCTGACATTTCATACCACAAAGGACTAGAACGTCGCTGCTATTATGACCACGGTGCCTAAACGATGGTGACTTCCAATGGTTTACAACAGGAAGGCACCGACGGCAGGTTATTTATTAGTGTGGTTTGTAAAGATTAGTTGGAATATCACTCTGATGAAATAACTTACAATAAATCGCCTTCCGGCAGGAATCGACAACTGTTGGATGTTTCAGTTATTTGATTCTTGAAAAGATCTAACAGCAATGACTTAGATCGGTGTGTAAATGAGTGGCTGAAACATAGAAATAGATTGTTTATCTGAAGTTGACTAGAATGGAAATTGACTCAAGGTCGCGGCACATCCGGGGGAACTAAGTTGGGGCATGAATCACCAATGAAAAGCCTAGAATTGCACATGTGACTGATTCTAACCCAATCATGCAGCCGTTGACAAGTGTATCTAAGTGAAAATGCGTGCGATTTATGTGCCACTATTGTGTATTGCATGAAGCTTTACTTCCATTCTAGAAGTGTTATTGTTATCAATTTCTATGGGCTGAAATGACCATCCGTCAGCCGCTATTGCCTATTATAATCTCAGTAAGTTAAAGACGCGAAACGTCGGATTTCTATGTTACAATTTGTGATTCACCCCATCTGCCTTGTCTGCGTCTAGAGGCTTAAGTTGTCCTTAAAAGGACCATCAAAACTGTGAGAATTTTGCATAAATCTATGAAAACGGTAGATCAGTGCTCGCTAGTTTTTTTCTGCTGTGGTTTCCTAAATCTATACCGTGTGCAGAAATTTGAAATTTTCACGTATGGATATTTTGTCGGTGAAATTTTTGGCAGATGATAATGATGTCATGTAGGTGGCGATTTATGTGGTAAATTCACTACCACTCTTATGCATTAACCCTCCAAAACATAGCAAAAATAAATACATGAATATTCAATCCGATGCACAGAATGGCCATCGTCAAAATCTCTAGAAGATATAGAAGATGATAGAAGAAATTTGAGCTCCATTGCATCGCTATTAACCTCATAATCAATCAGTAGAAAGCAAAGCAAGCAAGCGGCCGTTTCATCAACACCAGCGACAAAGAGGTTGTCTATCATGCAGGCGGTTCATGTTCGTCGGTCATTATTCTTGAAAACGTCACAATGTTATGCTAGCGAATATCTTATTCCGTGCTTGACAGGGTTCAAAACAGAGAATCAAGACAAGAAATAATACGATCATGAAATAGTCGTATTCGTAGTGATGATGTAAAGAGGAATTTTGTATTTGAATAGATACAGTGTTCCGAGAGATAAATATCATTGACAAGAAGGTCATTAAATGTAGAGAGAGAGAGAACCGGAACACAGCAAATTCCAGTGCAACTTGACAATGCGGGTTCAGCTCAATTCTTTCTAAACGGAAAATTGCTAATTACTTCCACATGAAATACCAACCGCCTCAGTGGCGCAATGGATAGCGCGTCGGACTTCTAATTCGGAGGTTGTGGGTTCGAGTCCCATCTGAGGTGGATTTTTTTAGAAAAATGACTTTGATTTTCGCTTTTTTCCGTTTGCCGATTGAATTTGAATGTTTAAAGATTTTAGTTTCTTATGCATTAGTCCAGCCGCCAGAACGAGTATCTGCAGGGAACGAGGCCGATAATGATGCACGCCACTACGAATCTGCGCGTCTGGCGAGTTCTACCCCGTTACTCTTGTCAGAAAAGAAGCACACTGGAAAAAAGAGGAATTAAACTGACGTTTCCGGTTAAAATGAGATTCATTATGCTTTATGTGAATAAGTGTCAAATACCAAAACTGGAAAATGGAATGTCTTCATGTCATTTTTATCGTGTTCATGTATCCTTCCTTCCCTATGAAGCTAATGAGATTCAGATTCTGTGAATATCCCAATGGTGGCAATCACAACATTTCGGCCAATGTAAGTTACATTTAAACACGTACTTGTATACATCATTGATGATAAGTGTGATGCTGGCATACACATGATAAGATCTGAAGACTTTCCATGTCAAAACTAATAGCTCTAGACTTTGTTCTTTTCACTTAATCAGAGTAAACAGAGAGTAATCTCATTTTAGCCAAAAACTACGATCTGCGTTGCATTGGATTAACAAGTGTTTTTCATTGATCCTGTCTGACAAGAAGAGGCAGATTCGTAGTAGGCATAGAGTGTACATCATTCTGTGGAAGTCTCATTTACGGCCTCGTTTTCTGCAGAAACTCGCTCTGGCTGCCGGACTACAACGCCAGCTCTGTGCAGTTCATTTATTCTTGAAATCATCTATAAGTGATCCACTTACTCTTTGTGAAATTGAGGTGTTTGAAGCAAGTGCCCATTAAGCAATACATTAATACACGTACGATTGCTTACCATGTACGCTACGTAAAAAGACACTTTGCTTTTAATTCCATAACAAATTAGTGTTTAGCAAACGGCATTCACAGGAAGATTCCGATGTTTTAATATAAGCACTCGAAGGTGAGCTGGTTTCCAACAATGATATCCATTTTCTGATGCATGTTCTGTTCGGAACCTACCCATCAAAACTAACTAACTTCTGCACTATTAACTGCACTATTAGGGGCTTTTTCACACCCTCTGAGACCTGAGGGGGGGTCCAGTGGACCCCTTTAACATATTCTTAGTTTACCTGCTTAAATCGATATCAAAACAATAGGAAAGTTGATTTTAAGTAAAACAATGATGTTTGCGTGTAGCAGGTCGGTATAACGAATCCCTTGACTGACTTTCAGCCTTCTCAGTAAACACGTGCGAAAATATGGTGTTTTTGTAAGTCAACCACATTTAGTACAGCATCATTTGTACTAGGAGGCTGCTTTACGATATTTTGTGTCACCATAAAGCCTCAGATAGTTGATTTTGATGAACTTGATTTAATTCATGCACCTAATCCTTTCCATTTGTACATTCCTTCAAATTTATCCAAAGCTATCAGAAATAGACCTAAAATGAGTCAAAATTGCTGTACTTCTAGAACCAAAAAAAGCTGTGGAGATCTCAAACTTATCATTACTGCTGTGAAAAGTTTGTCATCAATCAGTTTTTGGAGCTCAACTATGAATATAATGATAGCTTTCATTTCGGACATCGATTTATGTCGAGTTGTTCATATAGGCTAACCAGTCATGCGAGATCATGTGCGAAAGCAAAATATTCACATTTTGCGATCTTCCAATACATTGCACATCTACGAGCATGATGCAAACAATGAATAAATGACTTTCACTCTTTATACACCATCGTGGACATGTTCGAAATCATTTTTCATCTAATTACAAAAATTTTGTGATGGAATGTCTACACCCTCTGAGACCTGAGGAGGGTCCAGTGGACCCCCTTGGCCTATTTGGCATACTTCTACTGATTCAATTGAAATGAAATAACACATGCAGATTCACTGTCAGAAATGATGATTTTGTATGGGCTTGAGTGGTTGATATATCGTCAGCGTAAAAAATGAAACAGAAAAATGTGGCTCCGAGGTCCACTGAACCCCCCTCAGGTCTCTGAGGGTTAAAAATATATTTCCTAGCTATCAAATTTCGCACCACTATCTGATGAAAAATGTCTAATTCGAGACAAGCAACACCGAAAATAAGAGCAGTCCTTTTTATTCGTTAACATCCTTTGTGAAAAATGTTCGTATGGTGTTACATCGTTTGTTTCATTAGAGGGCCAAAAAGCAAACATTGCCCTGAGGAAGAAGGTATATCAAGAATCACTACGGAGCTCACTAAGGATAATAGGATGAACTGAACTTGCAAGTGACGGCAATACTGACGGGGATTTTCGGATCGGATCATGCACGCTGACCAGAGTTACAGGTGGTCATTACTTAGAAATGACATATGTGCAAGATTCCGCGTGCATTTACGCGAACGCATGTATCAAATGAAGCCGCTGTCAAGAACTGAAAGCAACACGATGAAATTCAACAAAGTCATGAGCATAAATGACTGAGTTCAGAAATTTTCTTATTATCGGTGATTTTATTTAGAGAAGTGCATCGATAGTTTTAATAGGTTTGAGCACAGAATTAGACCGGCCGTCCCTTCTTCTGTTTGGCTAGAAAGGAAGCATTGGAACATGTACTGCCTATGAAATGGCACAATCTACTGACATAATACCACAGCAATCGAACAATGAGCAGCCAGTATAACATAAAACACGCCAAATTGTGCGAAGTTTCACAAACTGTTCTCAACCGAATCACACAGCAAAAAGACACAGCCGATGTCAGGTTCTACAGAGAAGTTTGTGAATGTTTTTCCGTGCGCCTGCTACTTTTTTGATAATGATCGGAAGGACCAACATTATCGAGAAAACTTTTGCGCAGTGATCTGAATTCTTCGAATCTGAAAGAATCGTGGCGATCGGAGCATTTTGAAGGATGTCACAGCAATTACGTCAAATGTAAAGAATCAAATGAAGAATGTTTCTGAAGCATACATCAGTTGCAGATTATTACCATAAGTCATTGTCGGCCACTAGGAGACGCCGTTCTTTAGGCACTGTTGTCATAGAAACACATGTCTGCATGTTTTGAGAAATACTGTTTTTAAGATGTATGTCCGTTCCATCCTTTAACCCTTGCCCTCCTCCTGCTGATCTCCCAAACAGTTACAACAATTTTGCCAAAAACGCATCAATCGAATAGGGATTCAGAAAAACAACATTGCTTTTATTTTCAAAGTCATCCCTTGGCTGAGGTGAAGGTGAAATGTCAAAAAACGCCGTACACTAATCGAAAGATCTGGTCAATGTGGTTAATAAAACGATGATTATTAATAGCTCTGAGATTACATGATTGCATCAGATGAGGTCAAAGGTCAAATAATTCAAACTTTTAATTCAGCTCAAATATCACTAAAATCGCACATTTTAGGATTTAGTTTCTGCAGATGAAGAAGCAGCCCAATTCGATGACTTTTATCGTGACACTGAGGCGGGAAGCAATATGCTATAGATGGAATAATTGCAGAACTAACAAGTAGAAAAATAGTAAAAAATCATATTTGAAATTTGAATTTCAAACATGCATACATAAATTTCAAATTCAAAGATCTTGTATTTGTGCATGTCCTTGTATTGATAGGAAGAATCCTCCATGTAATCTCAACTTATTTCATCAAGAATTGATGCCACAATATACGTTAGAAGTGAATATATACCGAATTCATCCGAAACATTGAAAACATTCAAATTTCAAAATAGCTCTCACGCCAAAAATATTGCACCAAATTTATCATCCTTCAGTCAAAAGTTGCATGATACGTAGAAAGTAAGCGACTAGAAATCTGGTAACCATAACGTACTTGGTTCAAAAGATATTCAAAAAATTAGGCGAGCGTTAATATTGGATTGTCGAATTTCTATCAACTCAAAAATTGTTGACAAACGCTTATTATTAATTTTGGAGTAAACAATGCGGTACAAACTGCACTCGTCAGCACCTCATCACTTAATTGAAACAAACGACAAATGTTAACCTCCAATTCATCTTCTGGTGATCTGACAAAATAATTGAATCGATTGTTTTATTCCTTGACTCGTTATATTTTGATTCTATATCAAGCTATTGTTCGATCTCACAAGCGATTTCTCATGGGAGATTTTCAAATCGTTCCCCACTTTTTATCCTCAATTACTGACTTTGATTAAGCCGCCATCAATGAGCGCGTATCCGGTTAAGAGCAGTACGTGGATAGGAACAAAAGACTCCATGTCAACTTCCCGATTTGGACATTGTATAAAGTTTGGATCCCCATGAGAAACAATTCGATGAGTGTAAAAAACATCCTGAATTATCTAGCCGTGACAGCAGATCTCGTTAAATCATGAGATGTACTTGAAACAGACTTGCGAACGTAGAAAGGGACAGCCTTCACATACTTGCGAATATATTTCCATCATAGGATGCAAAATGTTTGAAACTTACTGAATGTTTTTTATTGTGTAATTTGAATGGACTTTTTACTTTATTCTTTAATACTTTTAGTTTTTATTTTTTTTAATTATCGGTATTTTTTATTTTTATTTTTTTAGGTGATGCTGGAAATGCAGCCCAGCCGAACTTGCCCGGATGTCCTATAGTCGAACCGGAGCCGGATACTCAAGCAGAGGCTAGCCAGTCGACCGGCCGTCTGCCCGGGTAATCGGTGATAGTCGGTGTCTGCTTTTACCCAGGACCTCCATCCGGACGACCTGAGTTTAATTATTATCCGGCCTTATTGTTGAAATTTTGAATTTTCAAATTTTCATTTGATTAATTATGGAAATTTGTTTTATGTAGCAAAAAGCGACGACTTTAGTAGTAGTATGATAGTTAAAGCGAGGATCTCTGAAAGATCCCCGCGTGCCGCTCGCCATATCTGTCGAACTCAAAACCAGGAGACGTTGTATAAGAATTTATTGGCACCAGATATTTCGCCTTTAAGGCTTCGACGGTGGTGTGCAACTAAAAGATGGTTTACAATGTTAACACATTAAGAGCGAGACAAGACTTCCAACAAATCGACTCTTTACAGTGGACAATAAAATCTGATCGAGTTTGATCGCAATGACAGCATGATCGATACAGACATGCTACGAGATGAATGTAGAAGAGCAGGAGGTAAGGAAATACGATTCATAGATATCGAACATTTTAGTGGATAATACCAGGATCAATAGGTGAGTATCCGGTGTGCGCTTGAATGTTCACATGATAACAAAAGATGAAAATTATGAAAATTAAATAAGCAATAGATGAAAATCAAAATCAAAAATACAAGAATACATCAGCGGTGAGTATATAGCTACATAGAGTAGTATATCATCTCAAAATACTGCGAAGGTTTTTATCAGTCTTTTGCGACAAACGAACGTGTATATTAAGGTTGCTACAGAGGTTTTTTACTAGGCTGTTTAACTTAGATGTGCAATCACTTCGAAAGGTGACAAGATTGACCGTAGAACCTTGAGTAGGTAAACTACGATTGAGGCCAACAGGTAAAAGAGAGTTCAGACATTGAATCCACATCCTTTCTTTTTGAAGACGCCGAGAAAGAGAAAAACTTCGGTCAACAGCAAAAAATTGAAATGACGAAAGGTCACAGGAGGAGTTAAAGTGTGGATTCATAGGTGAATCCGGACAATTAGACGAGATAGCTCGTACATGCTCCCCAATTAAAAATCACAAGGTACAAAGAATGTAAGAAATACAAAAGCGATGAAAGGTAACATTACGAACAAATGCAAAACAGCTTAAAGAAAAATCAAATTCGAATTTGAAGCTGCTGATTACATAATGCAGTGGCCCAGGGTAGATAAGAACACGAACGCCGCTGAGTGAGAGACAGCGGACCTCTCAACAAACGTGAAAAGGGCAGTCTCTCAGGAACATGACGATTTAGTGGATGATGCTGATTAGATTCCGACTTAAACAAAAGCTTCATGGCAGCTTTGCTAAACCTTAGCGAAATTGCTGGAAATCCACTGCAAGTACAGGAGTCGTTACAAATTAACCGATGGCTCCGTTTCTGAAAACGTTCAAACTTATTTAAAAATTTACAAGGCAAAGAGCCATAAACAGGTGAGGCATACAGGAAGACAGATGTAACTATGGAATGATAAATCATTATCAGATTTTCTTTGGAAATGTTGAACTTAAGACATCGGATGATATGCAGTCTTTGAGATGCCGTCCTAATAACGGCGGCAACTTGAAGATCCCATTTCATATTGCAATCAAAAATGAATCCAAGGATTTTACAAGAGTCCACGATTTTGAAACCCGTATTAACATCAATAGCATTATCACGTGATCGCTGAACACATAACTGGTAACATTTCTGTAGATTAAGAGTCAATCCAACACTTTCCAAAACAGCTTTACATTTATCGATATGCACAAGAGAAGATTGATGATTTAGTAAAGGTTCGATAATAGTAACATCATCAGCGTACTTAATACATGTAATAGTGCGTGAAATCCCAGAGAAATCAATCGCTCCCATGAATGCCGAAATGACTTTGATGGGGATAAGTAAATCAACCAATATTAAGTACGATACTTAATGCGAAGAATAATGGGCATGAAGACTTTCCTGGAGCTTGCGATCAGCAAGACTTTTCTGAAGCTTAGCCTGCAACATAGAAATAGATAGTTTATCTGAAGTTGACTAGAATGGAAATTGACTCAAGGTCGCGGCACATCCGGGGGAACTAAGTTGGGGCATGAATCACCAATGAAAAGCTTAGAATTGCATATGTGACTGATTCAAACCCAATGATACAGCCGTTGACAAGTGTATCTAAGTGAAAATGCGTGCGATTTTTGTGCCACTATTGTACATTGGATGAAGCTTTACTTCCATTCTAAAGGTATTATTGTTATCAATTTCTATGGCCTGCAATCACTTTCGATGACCCCATGACTGTCTTAAGTTTCCCTCACTGCCTGATTTGGATTACAATTCAACGTATAAACAGTGTTGGCATTTGGTCTGATTATTCGGCAAGGGGCAGTTCACGCCTGCACAAAATCCCATTTTATTCAAAGTTAGCTGCCATTTCAATGTAGTTGTAAATTATGATTCAGTCAAAATGTTTAGCTGTTTATAATCTGCAGGAAAATGCAGATTGTTGTTTCAATGCAGGATGTTGTATACTTCTATCATTTTTCTCAGAACGTTGACTTGGTGTCACTGATCGGTTGGCATTATCAACATGCGGCCTTAATGAAGCATGAAAAATAATATTTCCTCTAGATAATGTGATCGATGCCTTTGTGATTTACTTCAGCAAGCAGCAAATTTCTTATCAAGCTTTCCTTTACATTGCTTCACGCCTTCAAGGTTTTGAAAATGAGAAACAAAAACAAGAATCGTGTGTGCCTTTTTGTGGAGTTCCGTCAAAAATCTCAGACACAATGTGTGAAGATTTGATAGTTTGTTTCTTCTGAAGATTGATGCTTTATAATGATGTTTGTGGCTCAATTAAAATCGTTGTCGAGAAAACCGCATTACGGGAAATCCGTCGACATCATCCTCAATGAAATATTTGAGCAGCTGATCCTTGGTTTGACTAAATTCAGACGCAGTTGTCTTTTAGACGAATGATTTGTTTACATTGGAGAACGTCCTGTTTTTCAGCATTTCATTTCTGCTCTTTCATTGTCCTTAACAGCAAACTTTTGCTCTTCATAACAAATCTTTGCTCTTCATAAATAACCTTGTGGTCTTGGACAATCATACAATTTTAGACGGCACCAAACAGTTGACATGAAATCAGACATTCAATCAAAACAACAACTGCGGATCGATCTCTCAAGAAATTGATGGGCGTCAAAATGAATATGAGATAGAAAATCTCTTCAGGTTCTTCCTATCCGCACACTACTGAACATCGAGTAAGTAGAGTTTAGTAGAGTGTCGACTCAAAACAGTATCTGTATACAGTGAACATTTTTATATCAAAAGATTTTGTTTTTTCCGGAGATTACGTTCCTGCTGTCCAAAAATTTATTTGAGCAGTTTTTAAAAAGTTAAATTTTTTGAAATTATTCCTGTATTTATATACTACTGAGAGACGTCCTCTTTATAAGTAGTGTGAAACAAGTTGGATATCAAAGGAATGAATATTTGCTAATAAGCATGATAATTAAGCGAAATTAAGCTGATGATCAGGAAGTTTCATGAGCTGCATTATAATGGAAGTCTTCATAAAAAGGTCGACATCTTATTGTGCTATCATGACTGAAATTTATACTTTTAAATTCAATTTTCATCGGCATGATTTTATGACTCACTAAATTCGATGTTTCATTTCTTGAGTCTGAATGGTGATGTAGACCCATTTACATCTTCTTAAGTCAATTGAAATCATTGTCTTTGATTATGTGATTTTGCTCTGCCAGTGGCAGGAATTGCTAATTATGATATGATCACCTCAAGAAATGCTCTTGAGGTTGAGCATGAAAGTAACAGCATGTCGGCGAGTTGCTAATTTAACAAACATTACCTCTCCAAGGCTGCCATGGTACGGAGGATCTATATAATACCATCATTCATTCTGCATTATGCTATCATGATCACTCAATGCCGTGGTAATTTCTTCGAAACTGCAAAAATTTGCATATCTAACATTTGGAAACAATATCCAACTGTATCCTCCTCGAGTTCATTTAATAAAATCGAAAGTGTATACACATTGTAGATTTAATAAATGCGGAGTTACTACTCTACCTAATGTACTAAATCTATGCTCCTGAACTCCGCCGCACGCCTCCGCATTCAGATATAAGGGATAATGCGAAACATGAAGTGGTTATTCCACATGCAGAAAATGGTCATGTCGGCTATAAAAATTGACTATAATATTGAACTAAAATTGGCTATAAAATTTGACCTTATGCAGTACAATTTGAAAATCGAGAACTTCTATCAATTTCTTACAAAATTGAGTATCTTAATCAATTTGAATTCCTTACAGAAAAGAGGTATAAGTTGTTATTAAGATGTTCATTCATCCACAAAGACGTCAATGTAATTCGGTGTTGTGAGAATAATCGCAATAACATGCAAACACTACTCACCATAGATTAATGAGTAACACTGACAGTTTTATGCTACAAACAGTACATACCAAATCAAAAATTTGTCTGATCCTGACATTTGTTTGATTCATTTGTTTGCTCAGATCTTTGTTCAGGTTCTTGGAAATTATCTATAAGTCACATCTATTTCCAAAAAATCTCTGTTTGAGTTACATTCAGTTCCTTGAGCATCCCAATTCAATCAAACGATCAAAGTTTGCAAGCGATAACTGATCAAAGTGAATGAATCTACCATCAGTTTCCAACAGATGCAAATATTTGAAAGCCTGCTACTGATATGACACCACTTAGAACGAGCATGCGACAATTGTGCTGTACAGCATATTTGTGACCGCCTAAATTAAAGGAACATGAAAATCAGGGTCTCCAGGCGCCTCTCCACCGGGATTTCAAATCTCAAATCATACGGGTGAATTCGGGTTACATGGCCTTTATGAACCGGAATATTTCTTCTTTTGGACCTCTGACTAGAACCTATTAGCTTTTTTTGATGATATCTGATCAGAACAGTTACCGTGACAGAGGACGATAGTACAGTATTAATCGTTGTTTTTAAAAGTCGTGCTGTTTATTTCCCATCGACTTGAGATGGCCTCGGTTGACGGGAGACATCAAATGGCATCAAGCCAAGATAAATTATTCATTTCTACATTCTGGCAATTTTTCTAATTAAAATTATTAGCAAGTGCACTCTGTTCAAACTGATACTTTTGATTCAATCTTTTACCTTGGCGCTGAGTTGAATTTGCCTCGCCCTGATATCACAGGATACATGTCATTCATAAATACTCATTAAAGAACAAATCTTTGATTTTAGATGTTAATAAGGACTCATCTGGATAAATTTTCTTGTCGTGAAGAAAACTTGTCAGTAATTATATAGCCAGTTTTCTGTTTCTTCATGAATATTTTCGGTACGTATTGTTTCACAATCTAAAGGAAGCACTCAGATTGTTACCCCGGTTTGGCATTTCGTCGATTTTCACTTTTATAATATCATTAATTCCATCAAACTTTGCTACATGTAATCTTCCTGCAACGTGAATAACGAAAAAGGCATGTATACAAATAAACGTGTGATTCTTGCATAATTTCAGAATTTATCGAATAGCGAAGATAGTTTTAAATTTTTGTTTATTTACGTTTGTTTTGTCGTCAACGCGATTCGCTGCTATTCATTTGTTGTTTAATTCATGATATCCCTAGATTTAATGTTATGAAGAAAGATGCAATGTGGGTCAAGTTTATTTACGAAAACAACAAAAGACTAGACTATGATAAAAGTTATAACTCAACCTAGCATTAAAACGTTAATGTGCTGGAACGACCTAAACAAACTTAGGTTTGTTTTCACCAAGCATTTCCACCTTTTACGTGACTGTTTCCTTGTAACTATGGATTGTGTATGAATAATTCCGATTATTGTTAAGGAAGCGATGGTGAAAAAGATGAACCAGAGGAAATTGAAAACTTGACATCAAGATAAGAAATTTGTTTAATTAAAAACAACAATAACAACGAGAACGATAAGAAGTTGATGCAACACACGCACAGCATGGAAAGGCGGCATTGTTTATGACAATTGAGGCGGTGTGTTGCAAGTGATAGTTTTCGCACTCTAGGATTCGTCGAGACCGAAGGTCGAGACGAAGCCTAGAGTGCGATAACTACCTTATTGCTTGCCAGCGCGGCGGAGACGATTTGCACGGTTTCAGCACGCTGTCATACTTTTACACTTCAATCAACCATTTAGAAAATTAAGTAGAGCGAACGCTTCAATCTATTCATCTTGTCAAAACTGTGATTCAATCTGAAACAGAGCTACCGATAGAACGCTAGTTAGCATCATCATAGCGTCAACCATTGATAACAATTATTCGATTTCTATGGCTTAGAATAGAAATGTAATGGTTTACCCACAGAAATTTATAACAATAACACTTCTAGAATGGAAGTAAAGCTTCATGCAATGCACAATAGTGGCACATAAATCGCACGCATTTTCACTTAGATACACTTGTCAACGTCTGTATCATTGGGTTAGAATCAGTCACATGTGCGATTCTAAGCTTTTCATTGGTGATTCATGCCCCAGCTTAGTTCCCCCGGATGTGCCGCGACCTTGAGTCAATTTTCATTCTAGTCAACTTCAGATAAACTGTTTATTTCTATGGGTTTACCAATTGCTCCATTATAGAGTTCTAAAAGATAGCGCTATCTTAGCGTTGTCAAAGCGTTGTTTATCAAAATATCTCGCTAGTGTTTCAGATTAGCTCTATGCTTAATGCAGAAATTAAATAATAGACTAGAATAACTTTTGCGATGATACTTGGGCTAACCATTGTAAAACTCACCGTCAGAACGCTAAGTTAGCGTTGTTATAGCGCAATCTTTCATGAAACGACGCTACGTAAATTAGAATGAGCGTTGCAGTAGAACTTTTTGACAATAAACGGCAGGTAAAGCGATTTTCATTTATAATTTGTATGGACTGTTTTAGCTCGAATCAGGCAATTTTTGTTGTTTACTCAGCGTATTATGGACAATGACTTTTCATCTGATAAATAATCAATACATAAATAAGAGCTAAAAGTGCAGTTATTGAAGACTGACTTGTTTTTTTGACATTAATTTAATAAACGCATCTCATGCCACTACTGAAATGTTTAGTGGCATCTATTTTAGGACAATCTATTGGAAATGGAGCGGTTTAGCTTTGTTAGTACACAAGAAATTAAGTCTAGTGTGCAGAGGTCGGTTCCCGAGAATACCCGAAGAGCAAACGTTTTTGCCCTTAGGGTGTGTAAGGAATGGGTAGCTGCAAGAAATATGACTTTTGATGAGTGCCAATATCCAGATCTCTCGAGCTTGCCAAATGTGGGCACAGATCTCCTTATTCAAGTATTGTCTCATTTTGTTTATGAGATTCGCCGCAAAGACGGCAAGGAGTACTCACCATCATCTATTTATGGCATCATGTGTGGCGTCATGCGCTACCTGAGAGACGGACTGCAACCGCCCTGACCTCAACTTTTTTCAATCAAAGTAACAAAGAGTTCCACTATCTGCGACGCTGCATCGACTCGAGGATGCAAGAGCTGACAAGCAAAGGCGTCGGAATCTGCAAGAAGCGAGCTGACCCTGTTGCTACTGATGACGAAGAAAAACTATAGCGCTCAAATGTCTACGAAAACCAGTCGAGGGTTGCTGTCTGCCGTCTATTTTTACACCAGCAAAGTGTTTGGTCTCCGTTCTCGAGACGAGCACCGAAGCCTGACAATGTACCAATTTGTTTTTGGTGAAGATGCCGCTGGTCGTTTCGTTCGGCTCCTGGGCAAGCAAAGTAAAAGTAATCGAGGTGGACTGCAGCACCGTCATGTAGCTGTTAAGGATCTGAAGCAGTACGACTCTAATTTCTCTAAATCAACGTATAAGCTGATTCACACTTACTTCGAAGCTTTTTGTTATCCCCCCGGAAGCGGTGCGGCATTCAGGAGGCGCGTTCTATCACAGACCGTTGCAAGCCAATCGATGGAAAAAATCCGATACGCCAAAGTGCCGATTGGTGTCAATTCCATCTCCCAGTTACTGCCCAATTGCTGCTGCAGCAGCTGCCGGTTTTGAAAGGGAATTTCACGGGTGACTCCGGGAAGGTATCCTGTGCTACCGCATTGTTCCAGTCGGACGTGGATGAGCAACTCATCAAAGTACGCACTGGACATCGAAATGATGGGGTGCGAATTTACAAAAGGACCGCGATAGAGCAGCAGCGGAACATAAGTCGACTTCTTGACTATTCGCCGTCAAACAAGAAAGTGACCATCATGTCCACATTTCACTTATCACTTACTGATAAGAACTTTTCTTTGATTGTATTGTCTGACTTGATATGACATTCAGAATAAATGATTTCTAATGGAATTTCAGCGTTTTGCTTTACATTATCACAGGGAAAAATACAGTCCGTTTCATAAAAAGTGGATCATCCTAAAATTTGACTAAATAAAACATAAGTATGATACAGAAAGCATTTTTCATGTTATTTCATGTCCCTAATATATTTAAATGTCCTTATATAATCTGATAAGCTATGATACAGTAACGGTTCTTAAGAAGCTAATATTTTGTGGCCCTACCCTTATTGTCAATGACATTGCCAATTCGTCTAGGCATTGATTCGATGATATCGTTGATTTTTGACTGATCTAACTTTCTCCACTCTCTTTTTAACAGTGACGTAAGTTGTGATAAGCCATCTGTAGGTAGCAGTGAACGACGAACGTTACGTTTTAGAATACTCCATACATTTTCTATGGGATTCAGATCAGGAGAACGAGCTGGCCAAGATAATGTCCTAAGCCCTAATTGAGACTTGCATAAGATGATTTCGCCAGTGACAGTGACTCGCTTGCCCATGCTGAGACGTCTTTTTGTATGCTGATTATGATAATTCGATCTGAGAGGGCCTCTTTACAGCTCTTGAATATTCGACTCAAATATGTCTTCTACTTCGTACGAATAGTGGAACTATAGAAATAGACGAGACTAGTGCAGCCATCTCAGTTAACGAGAGACTTGGATCAACTTTAACAAATCTCAAAATTAGGCGGTCTCTACGTTTGGATGTTTTGCGTGGACGGCCAGAGCTCTCTTTACGACAGAGTCGAAAATCATCATTATGCCATCGGATGCACATTTGTGTAAGGGACATTGTAGTCGCTTGCTTGTAGCTCGCAAAGATAACTCTAGTTCTAGCTTAAAATAGGGGTTGGTCACTTTGCCTTTTGTGAATGCGATCTCGTTATTGTTCATTTGTGCTTTGTATTGTTTTCAACCGGTAAGAGATAGATTTCTAGCTGAAAGCAATCAGGAGTGCTGCCAACACCACCGCAACGAAGTCAGGAAGCTATGAACATGAAGTCCAGTTAATCACATGTAGCAGTTACATTATTGTTGATGAATAATGGTGCTATACTGGCTCTGATTGACCGATTTTCTTTATTTTTGTTTTGCTTGATAGCTTTTGGCTTGTAGAACAACATATTACATAACAAAGGAAACAAATGGGTCATTTTTATACGAGTGAGGTATGATTTTGTGTTACAATTGTGCTAAATGAAGATCAAATTATCTACTACTTTTTTATCTATAACAGGAAAGCAACTCAATATTCATGCTTGAAATTTCCAACAATGATATTAGCAAGCACAACTGACATATCTTCCAAATTTCAGAGAAATTCGTTCAAGTTTGGCGGAGTTAGACAAAGTTGAAGTTAAGGCGATGTCTAAGGGTGATCCATTTTTTATGAAACAATCTGTAATAACCAAATATCAATGTACTGACTTATCAAATTGCTCCATTGTAGAGTTATTGAAGTGAACGCTATCGTAGCGTCATCATAGCGTCAACCATTGATAACAATTCGATTTCCGTAGCTCAAAATAGCAATGCACTCTTTTTTGTAAAAGATCTTGAAGTGAACGCCATCTTAGTGTTATCATAGCGCTAAGCAATTGGCAAGTACTTCAGAATAACTATACTTTACTATCGTAAATATCAATTGTTCTATTTCTATGTCCTGAAATGGACAGATGCATACAACGAAAACATTGCATACAATCACAGTGCAATAAGAAATTTTGACAACCATGCAGCGATAGATTCTTTGATCATATTTATCGCGCGATGAGGGACATTTATCGTTCGTTGAGCAATAAGCATAGAAATTCGACACTATGTAATGACAATTAAAGGTTACTCCACGAGCGAATACACGACGCGAGTTTAATCGAGAGTGGCGCAATCGCATTGTCGCCACAGTTTTCTGCCAAACTTATGAATCATAGATATCGTGAACAATGATTTCTGAAACCGTTTCTAAACTATCGACAGGCAGAATTTTATTGTCGAATTGGTTTGTCTGCTTGTCATAGACTCATAAAAGTCAATTTCTACCCAATATTGCTGCATTTAGACAAAATTCATAACTTATGTAGGAAGCATTCTTTGTCAACTTACCTATCTCTCGGTTCTGTTTTCTCTTCTTTTTGTAACTAGCTTCATGATTAACTTTCAGCTGCTATTGGTGTGATGGAAAGGATGGACATCAATGACATAAAATAATCAACTAGAGCATGCCTTTAAATGTTTTCTCTGTAGACATCGCAATCCAGGACCTTTTCTGCTTGGATATCAGCAGTTCAGACGGGTCTTCTAATCTTTGAAATGGTCATCTCACCGTTATGTATCAAGGAACAAAGTTGAAAGACCTCTATGTTCGAAACTCATTCATTTTTGGATCTAATTGTTGAATTGTTAAGGTAGAGTTTCTGCCATAGAAATTGACAACAATAAAACCTCTAGAATGGAAATTAGGCTTCATGCAATGCACAATAACGGCACATAAATCGCACGCATTTTCACTTAGATGCACCTGCCAACGTCTGTATCATTGGGTCAGAATCAGTCACATGAGTAAATCGAAGCTTTTAATTGGTTCTTCATGCCCCAACTTAGTTCCCCCGGATGTGCCGCGACCTTGAGTCAATTTCCATTCTAGTGAACTTCAGATAAACAATCTATTTCTATGGTTTTATGCAATTGCATAGAAATCGGTTCAGTGTGGTGCATCACACTTGCAAAGAAGTCGCACTTGTCGTACTTGTCAGTCTCACAACTGTGGGTGCAAGTGAACCCACAGGACTGTGACTTCTTGCACCGCTTGTGCGACAATTAGGACTAGAACAGACATGGATATTGAAAACATCGTGTATGAGCGTTGCCATGACAACGGAACCTAAACAATAGCGACTCCCAGTGATTGACATTGGGAAGGCACCAGCAGCTTGTCAGTGTTATATGTAAATATTCACGGCTTCCTCTGATTAATGTGATAATTCAGATAAAATAACTTACAGTATGTTGCTTTACTGCTGGAATCCACAACTGTTGCAGATTACATCACTTTGATTCTCCTAAAGTAAGTTCTAACCTCATTCTCCTAGATCGGTGTCTAATGATCGGCTTAAATGACCAGCAACAAGCCGCTGTTGTAGAATCCAGTTCCACTAGCTTCAGCAAAGAGGAAAGTCGGATTTCTGTGATTAAAAATGTGCTAAAAATTGGCATTGTCGGGGACCGTGGTCAGAATTCCCGAATGGCGCTGTGTCAGCAAGGAATTCGTTCAAAAATGACATGAGCGACAAATTTCCATTGAATCTTTGCTTTCTCCAAGATTCCCAATTCCACCTCCTTATTACGCTACTGGCCAAGGTATCGTCATTCAAAATGATGAGGAGGATCACGAAAGGGCTGCTGTGGAAGAAGCTTGATGAATTCCATTTATTACTTCCAAAGAAAATACATTGAAATAAACAGGATTACCATTTCTACCATCTGATATATGTGGGCCTAAACGTAGAGGGCAACTCATGTCTAATGAGCAATTTTCCGAGTAGTAATATGAGGTTTACATGACTACATCCAAATAAGACATTTTTGAAACTTAATGCATGTCAAGTTGCACATGTTCACTTGTCATCAGTTAGGCATGTCTCTTTATCACACCACGTTAGTAGTATATAGTGTGACATCCGGCGCGACGCTTCGCTTCGCTTGCGCCGGATGTCACACTTTTGCGGGTTTTTTCAAAATTTCAAAAATTTAGGTAGACTTCAAATTTCACGTGGCCGAAGGCCGAAGGGCGAAAATTTAGGTAGTTACAAATTTTCAAAAAAATCAAAATTTCAAAAATTTAGGCGGTCTCAAAATACCACGTAATCGAAAATTTAGGCGGTCTCAAAATATCACGTGGACGAAAATTTAGGTGGTCTTAAAATATCACGTAATCTAAAAAATATCACGTGGTCGAAAAATATCACGTAGCCGAAGGTCGAAAATTTAGACAGATGAAAATTTAGGTAGCCCAAAAAATATCAAGTAGTCTTAATAGCCTATACCAAAAGATTGTATTCAAAATATTTCTTTAAAAATGGAAACCTCAGATATTGAAGAAGCCTCAGAAATGGAAGGAATAAAAGTGGAAGAAACCGCAAGAATATATCCTTCGTTATCATATGAACGTAGTTCTACTTTAATGGACATTGAAAAGATTAACATTGAAAAAATGAATAAAGAAAAACACAAAGATAGAGTTAGGTATATGAAAGATAAAGAATCTCAATTATTATTTAAGAGTTAGTGAAGCATATTAAAAAATTAAGAAAGAGATGGTCTAATGTTAATAATGTAACACAAGGAATTGGATAGTGTTCGTGATGGAGATCTCTTTTTCCTCTTACTCATCAACATAACTGACAATCGCACTTGACAAATTGTTTCTCGTGATGTGGCTAATTGACTGAGTGATCTGATGTCTATTCCATTGTCTTTTTGTGATCCGTGAAAATATTTATTTTTTATTTTCATGAGAAAACAATTTTTATTTTCATGACATATATATCTTTTATTGTTAAAAAATAATGTTACCAAATGTTGGTGGAGGTACATATATCCCGAATAATCGTGAATCAGAAATAGAAATAGAAAATTATATCATGAAAACTGGAGACGTTTTATCTGGTCCATTGCATCTTTCTATTCTTCCGCAACAAAATACAGAGTTAACAAATAAACAATATGTTGATACACAAATCAATAACTTAAAAGAAAAATATATAAACGATGTTTTGGTTCCACTGATGAATGAATTAAAAGTTGCTAAAACTTAATGACAAATCATTAAACGAAAAATTATTAAAACTTGATAAAAAGGATAGAGAGCTAGAAGCAGATATAGCAAAACTTTTTAAAAAGATTTCAGAACAATCAAAAATTTCAATATTACTTTCTATAAAGTTAAAATCTGCAGTCATTAAAAATAAACATCAGATAAAAATGTTAAAAGAACAATTAGAAGATGAAATAGAAAAACTTCCTGAAAGAATTAAAAAAAATTTAAAGCAGTTACAAACAACATTCCAAAAAAGTGTTGATGAATTAAGTTCTAAAATTACTCAACAAATGAAAAAGATGAATAGAATAATAAATGAAGTAAACTCACTTAATCAAAAAGTTGATAAAATGAAAAATCTTAAAATCAATTTAGAAAATGAAATCAATTTCGTTCAATTGAAGAAATAAGAGGTAATGGTCTAGCAAAATTCTAAAATTATATTTTAGTAAAATTTTTTCTATGTGTGAGAAAAACAAAAAAGTCAAATTATTTTTTTAAAAATGTCTTCTCTTATCGAAAATAAATTTAGATTAGACGATCCTCCGTTCGTCAGTTACAATCAAAAAAAGAGTGACTATATAAGAGTTGCTATGAATCCTGGATCTTCAGGAAGAGTAAATACTGGAGGTGATTTAATTTTTGAAGTTGATAATCAGCAGAGTTATTTATATTTACCTGGTTCCTTCTTACACTGTGAATATTCTTTATATAGTGATGCCAATTTTACAACACCATTACCAGATAGCGATAATATTGCATTAGAGAATAATTTTTTTCCAAGATTACTTACACAAATGCGTTTAGATGTTGCAACTCAAAATATAGAAACAATAAGTGATTCTCCAGGTGTAATTGATACAATGCTTAGATTTATAACAATTGGTGAAAATAATAAAAAGCATGAAATCTAAGGTTCGTTTCCTGATACTAATGATGGTATAATTGTTGATGATTTAACTCACGCTGGAACAGATGCCGCAGGAATTGCGAAAGATGTAGAGAATATTGCAAAACATTTAAATAAAACAAAAAATAGTGCATATAAAGAAAGACGTGAATTTAACAAGAAAAGTAAACAGACAGTTAATTGGTCATTGTCTCCATTATTCGGATATTTAGATTATGATAAAATATCATATCAATTAAAATTTCAGTTAATAATTCATCGGACAGCAAATAATGAATTAATCTTTTTTGGTAAGACTGGAAAAAAGCATATTTAAAAATTGATAGACTTGAATGGTGGATTAAGCATATTACTCCTAGTTTAGAGGTTGAAACAGCTATTGCAAAAAGATTAAATACTAACAAACCAATTCCAGTAAATTTTATGAAGCGTACTGCTAGTTCAGTAACCTTTTCCGAACAAAGATTTAACTGGCATTTTACTAGAACTACGAATACTCCAAGATATTTATTATTAACTTTTCAAAGAAATAATTCTCCAAGTTTTGATAAGAACAATAATCTTTTTCATATTGATACAATTCGAAGTTTACAAGTTGCTTTAAATCAAACCCGATATCCAATTGATCCATTAAGATTGGATGATACCAATAATCAATTTATGGAAGGATATGATTTTTATCGAAATCTTTGTATAGAATTTGGAGTTGAACCACAATTAACTCCTGGATATTGGAGACATTTATATCCTGTTTTCTGTTTCGATTTAAGTGCATAATCTGAAGATATTATCAAGACTGGTTGTGATGTAACAATTAATATTGAAAAAGGAGATTCCACAACTTCATTGATGGCTTATGGTTTATTGCTAGAAGATGTAAAATATTCTATTGAAATTCTTAATGGAAAGATGGCTAGGATCGGATGAAGCCAGAGGAGCTTCGCTCCGATAGGTTAGTAACCTCAGGTCCTTTGGTCCGATTGGTTAATTAAAATTTTCCTAACTTAAAATTTTTTTATTAAAAATGTCGGAAGCGAAAAGTAATAATAATAAAACTGTTTAATTAAAAATTGCGTAACATTGGTTGACCAAAAATACACCTCTAAAACTATTACGATTGACAAAAAAGAATATATTAACAATAAGTAAACCAATGATAGAGAATATTCAATTTACCAAGAAGGGAAAAGAATGGCGGGATTCTCCCATTAATTCCACTAATAATAGGAGGCATAGCAGCAGCACGGGAAGGGAAGTGTTGCAGGTGGGGACAGCTGGTATTGTCCAACCCAGTAAATAAAAATAAATCAGAAAAGGCAGCATTAGGAAGAACAAAAAACGTCATAACAGAGAGTTAGAGAAAGTTTGGCTAAGGGAGGCGAAGGAGAGTAGTAGATTAATTTCTTATTTAGTAAATTAAAATTAGTTGATTGAAGGAAAACGATGTTCTTAAAAATATTCTTCACAATGTTAGATGATTTAATTGAAATTTAAAGAAAAAACTAAAGATGGTTCTGGAATATATCTAAGTCCTAGGATGATTCGGTAATAAACCTCAGGACCTTTGGTCCGATAGGTAAAGCCTTACTGAACAAAAGTGATCGGCTAAAGCCTCAGGAAACCTGTTGGTTCTATATAGGTAAAACATTTATTTTATCTTTTAAAAATGAATTCTACAAATTCCGAAAATTTAATTAAATTAAAAATTTCAAATCTAGATCCTAATGGATCTATCTCTTAAAAGTACATAAAAACCTCAAATTGTCAGCACAACCCGCTCGGTTTTGCACAGCGGTCGATCTGCACACTGGAGGTGATATACAAAAAACATTAGAAGAACTTTCCTGGATTTATTTGGAGTAAATATTCGAAGAAAAAACATCTTCCTGGTCATTCATATACCGGCCCAGGAACTCGATTAGATATAAGACTAGATGAGAATAATAATCCAAAACCAGTGTGAAGAAACCAATATAAACAGAGTAGGATGAAGCAGCTTTCAGACATGATTTTAGCTTATCGAAATCATGACCTAAGTTCTCGACATGTAGCTGATTAGAAGATGATTCAATAATTAGATAGTAATCAAAATCCTACATTTAGAGGAAAGAATTGAAAGAATGATTTTTGTTAATGAAAGCTTTCACAAGCTAAAATAATGCTCGGCCAGGGTATTGATCCGTCAGCAAATGGAAAACGACAGCAAAGCCTGGTCTGAACGCTCGGAACCTACGCGTCTGAAATTTCACATAAAGAATTACAGAAGGCCTAAATATTTACTGAATGTAAAAAGTATTTAATAAAGATGATTATTTGGAGTGACCTTTGGTTCTATAGGTTAATAACCTGAGGATCTTTGGTCCGATTAGGTAAAACATTTATTTTATCTTTTAAAATGAATTCTACAAATTCCGAAAATTTAATTAAATTAAAAATTTCAAATCTAGATCTAATGGATTATCTCTTAAAAGTACATAAAACCTCAGATTGCCAGCACACCGGTCGGCTGCACAGCGGTCGGCTGCACACTGGAGGGGATATACAAAAAACATTAGAAAACTTTCCTGGATTTATTTGGAGTAAATATTCGAAAGAAAAACATCTTCCTGGTCATTGATATACCGGTCCAGGAACTCGATTAGATATAAGACTAGATGAGAATAATAATCCAAAACCAGGTGAAGAACCAATAAATAGAGTAGATGCCGCAGCTTACAGGCATGATTTAGCTTATCGAAATCATGATCTAAGTTCTCGACATGTAGCTGATAAGAAGATGATTCAAGAATTAGATAGTATTCAAAATCCTTCCTTTAGAGAAAAAATTGAAAGAATGTTTGTTAAGAAAGCTTTACAAGCTAAAATATTATTCGGTCAGGGTTTAAATGAAACGACAGCAAAGCTGTCTGAGAGCAACGCTCGAACCTACGCGTCCGAAATTCACAAGGAATATAGAAGGCCTAAATATTTATTGAAAGTAAAAGTATTTAATAAAGATGATATTTGGAGTGCTGATCTTATTCATATGCCGAATGAAAGAGGGTTTAAGTACGCATTGACCGTTATAGATTTATATACACGATACGCTTGGGTAAAGCCTTTAAAAAACAAAAGTGGTCTGTCAGTTAAATATGCGTTTGAAGAAATCTTTCAAGAAAGTAATAGAAAGCCAAGGAAATTGTTTGTTGATAAAGGGTCGGAATTTTATAACGGAAATGTTCAGGCACTATTTGAAACAGACGAAAGTCATCGCCAAGGCTCAGTTTATTCAACTGAAAATGCAGGAAAGGGTGTAGTAATAGAGCGTTTCAATAGATCATTGAAAAATAAAATTTTTAAGAAATTTACTCAGCAAGGAAATCAGAAATGGTTGAAGATATTACCAGGAGTTGTAGAAGAGTATAACAATAAGATTCATTCAGGTATTGAAGAAACCCCAAAGAATGCTTCTGACGACCCTGATTTAATCCGAAAGAAAATATTCGAAAATAATTATTCGAATGAGAGTAATCCGAATTTACAGAAACGTAAGCCGAAATTTAAGATTGGAGATAGAGTTAGAATATTTAAGTATAAGAATAAATTTGAAAAAGGTTTCACAGGCTATTGGACTAAAGAGATATTTGAAGTTTGTAAAATAAACCAAACTTATCCGATTACTTATGAAATTAAAGATTTAGATAATGAGGATATCAGAGGCCGATTTTATGAAAACGAATTACAACGAAGTGAGCTTTAACCTTTAGGTGGCGCTGTAGCTAGCTAGCTTCGCTTGATTTTTAACTATCTTTATTATTATTGGAACTAACGTTTCTGGAATGAAATTCCCTTGTTTAATTCTAACATAATATCTAGAAATGGTACTCCTTCCTGTAATTTAAATAAAACACAAAGACATAATTGACCACAATAAGTAGTTCCCGGTTTTTGAATTTGAAAATATTATAATAAATTCCATTGCCAAGTAATTTTTTAACCTCTTTTGTTGGGGGAAGTCCATATGAGTCGAACCAATAGTTCTCAGCCTCTGGGCGGTCAAAATAATAATTATGTCCATTTTTATTTTTTTGTCCCGCCGACCAATGTACACCTTTTTGATTTGATGTGTGAAGTTTTGTTATGAAATTAATAGTTGGAACTTTGTTTCGGGAAATGAAGGTTCCTGTTGGCTTATTTTTTAGGAATTGCAACTCGTCTCTCATCAATATGTGAAAATTCTTTATTCCCAATTGATTTGCGATTTTCTTTAGATCAAAATTTGTAGTTGTTTGTTTGCCGTATTGTTTTAAAAACTCATTTA